>APFE031211999.1:0-15015 GCA_000404065.3 Pinus taeda | reverse complement strand
GTGGAGGTTTAGGTGGAGGAGGAGGAGGAGGACGCGGAGGAGAAGGATGAGCTAAGGTCGAGGAGGTGGAGGTGGAGGAGGAGAACGAGGAGGATGATAAGGACAAGGAGTAGGAGAAGGTGGTGGGTGAAGTGGAGGTGGAGTTGGAGTTGATGGCGGATGAGGAGGAGGAGGCAGACGCGGAGGTGGTGGAGGAGTTAGAGTCAGAGGAGGTGTAGGAGGAGGTGGAGGTAGAGGCAAAGGTAGTACAGGAGGTGGGTGGAGAGGAGGTGGAGGAGGAGGAGGTGGAGGTGGAGGTGGAGGAGAATAAAGAAGAGGAGGAGGGGGCAGAGGAGGAGGATGGGGTGGAGGTTGAAGTGGTGGAGGTGGTGTTGGAGGTGGTCGTTAGGGAAGTTGTGGTGGAGGTGGAGTTGGAGGAGGTGGTGGAAAAAGAGGAGGAGGAGGAGAAGGTGGTGGAGGAAGTGGAGTTGGAGAAATTTGAGTTGGAGGAGAGGAGGAGGAGGAGGAGGAGGTGCAAGTGTACGATTAGATGGTGGAGCTGGATGTGGAGATATGAAAATTAATTTAAGGTTCATGTATTAAATTCAAATATTAAATTGGCACTCTCTTCTCCATAGTTGGAAATCAAATCTACAGTCTCATGAATCCAAAATAGAACTCTTAACATACATAATATCCTACTATTAAATGATAAGTAATTCATTTAGGAATATTTTCGCTATGCACAAATATAGTCATTCAAGTACCTGAAATTTCTTTTACGTTTAAATCTGATATATTTTCCAACAATTTGAAGCATATATATATATATATATATATAGTTTAAAACTTTGTAGTCCTTAAACACTTAGAGTTCTAGTTTTATTCTTTAATGAACCATTTTTTGGAAATGACTTGTTTCATCTAATTATAATTGATTTAAAAAGTGTTGGGTTAACGTCAATGGTTTTTCCTGAATACAAAGCCTTATGTTTTTTTTTTTTATGTTTACTTGAGAAACATAGGATATTTGGAATCATATATGGCTTTCTTTATTCTTTGGGTATTCCACATATTTTGTGTAATTATCAATACTCTTTTATATATCTAATAGTTTAAGGAAAATAAATTAATTTCTAGTTCACTTTCATACATGACTTAAGCTTCCTCTCTTTTTAGAGAATCCACAATTTATCTTGTATGGAATAATGACCTATGCTCTAGCTTCCTATGTGTTCACTATAGGGGATCTATTTTCATTGGAACAAAATTCATTTAATGAAATTATACTTTTGAGGGAAAGGCTAACGGAGGAATACATGAAAATATTGGAGGATGAGAGACTGTTTAGTGTATTATCATTTTTGAAGTTGAAAATCTTTGACGATACTTATATTGTAACATGTTATACTAAGTAATGAACATTTTTCTTTGTGGGCTATATTTTTGAACTCGAAAATTGTGGCTATATAATGACCTTGTGTTAATTGATTTTTTTATCATATAGAAAACTAACTTTCATTACATATTTTGTCTTTTAGTCAATCCCATTGGGCATTTTGTGTAATTTCAAAAAATTTTGTGTTGATCAACAATTGTTAGAGTTTTGATTGAAGAACAAAACAAAATAGTTACTATAATAGTTACACATGAAGGAGTTGAAAAGACATATAGATGGTGATGAACCATCAAATCCTAAAGATGTTGGTTTATTTGAAGCGAAGTAATTGAATAATTGTTATTCTATTAGAGAATAAATGCATAAGAAGGAAAAATAACTTGATGTAAATATAGAATGAAGCATTCACCAATAATATACAAGATTTTATAATTAAGTGAATGATTCACTAATATTTTACAAGATTTTAAGATTCACAGTAAATTAGGGGTTATATGGGTTATGGGACATATTAGTTTTTTGGCATTCATAATGACTTTTTGGTTAAGGGAAACATATTCTATTAGATATTATAGTGGGCATAATGGTCAAATGTTACATGAAAGAACGAAAACAATTAGGAGTTAATATATAGTGCAATGAATAGGAATATCTAATAATAAATTTATTAGAATTAGTGAATTTAAAGATACATATATTAATATATGTATTTTAAAATCAAAACATTATTGGGAAACCGAGTCGATGCTTCCGTATATTTTCCCTCATTGTTGTAATCTCACAACTACTAGATTGTAGCTAAACAATCCCTCAAATATTTAGTAATTACAGCTTTTCAAAGAGCTAGAATTTTACAATACTCTTATAAATATTGAAAAAAAATAGGTATCATTCAATTTTTTCTAATTTAAAAATATTTTGAAAAATATAAATTATTATTTATTTTATAACAAAAAACCATTTATCTAAATGAATTTATTATTGGAGGAAAAAAAATTTATCGTATGAATTTAATAGATTTTTTTTCAATAAAAACAACCCATCTTTAAAATTGTATTTTATCGATTTCACTATATAATAAAAAAACACTAATTATAATTAAACTGTTTATCCATAATTTTCTGAATTCATCATCATTACTAGAGAGTTTATTTGGAAGTTGCGTAGACAATGTTCCAGAAGATGTTATATAGAGGTTCACATTCTCAATTTAAAAATTGACTTTGTGCATTTTCTGTGCACGTTAATGAAAGCAATTCAATATTTTTTTTAATTTATATTTTTGTTATTTTAAATTTAATTGTTTTTTTAATTATTTCTAAATTATTAGAAAATGTAATTTCCATTTTTCCAATTAGCTAATTATGAATTAAGTATATCACATGTTCTTTCAACATTCTTTCTCCAGTAAGAAGGCATAGAAATCATAGCAGCAACTTGGGAGTTGTTGAAGAATTGAAGTGAATTTAAATGCACATGTCAGTATTGGGTGAGTGTGTGAGAGATAATGTGAGTAGTGGATGCTTGGTGTTGATCCAACATTGAAAACCATTTATGCTAGGTAGTGTCCAACCAATGTTGAAACGAATTTATGCCTAGTGGGCGCCTGCAGTTTGTTATAATCTCTGACAAGAAGCTGCATATTCCACTACGACAATGCCCGATGTGTTATATTCCTTGACAAAATAATATTCTCTGACAATAAATCCACGTATTCCACTTGAAAATTGCCATGCATTATATTCCTTGACAACAACATATTCTCTAACAAAACCCCGATCAAGTTTGTTATATTCTCTGACAAAAACAACATATTACACTCGGGCACTTGTGAGAGCAGAACAAAAGCACTCTTGTATGTATGCTACTAATGGTCCAATTTGACATAATTCCTGAAAAAAAAAAATAACCTATCACATTGGATAATGCCCACTTGTGTTTATACTATGGAAACCATGAACCGTCCAATCTGTTATATTTTTTGACAAAGAAACAACTTATCAAATTTTATAATCCCTATTTGTGTTTATATTATGGAAATTATGGAAATGGGGAGTCACGCTCTAGTAATGACCATTCGTCTTTATATTATGGAAACCATGAAAACTTAGAGTCGATGAAACCTTGAAAGAGCGCGGGAAGTACATATATCCTATAGGGTTGAGAATATTGGTGGAGCAATAGCTATAATGAATATATATATATATTTTAATATTAGTTCTTGTTATTTTTTAGTGGTGTTTGGATTGTGTTGGTTGTTTGAGTCTGAGTATTTCTGGATCCGTATGTGTGTGTCAGTTATGTCCTCTTTATGATAGACGACGAGAGAAATTACAATGGCCATATGTGTTTGAGTCAATCATGTTTTGCGTGTGCTTGAGTCAATCATGTCTTGTCTATGTGTGGATAGATCAATGACCATGTGCATGGATGGCATGGTATTTCGTTTATATGATATGATTTTAAGCTCTGCCATGGCATCAAATTCAATCTAGATATCATTTGTTTTTGTGAGTTTAATTCCAAAGGTTGCATGTTTAAGTACATGTTCTTTTCTTGGTAATGTATTCATATCATCCTAGCCTGCTAAAGGATGGTAATGCTGATTTCTTGGATGAGCTCAATGGAGAAAAGAGGAGAGATGAGATATCAATATGATGCAAACCCTTAAACATCCTTTGCTAGAAAAATTTGAGCTACATGTAATACTTTGCATTGTCATTCAATAGTTTACCCACAGTGCCTCCATGAATTTGTGATGAATCTACCAAGTTGACTAAATTTAATATTTTATTAATAATTCTTTTCACAAACATTTTTAATAATTCAACTACTTGTTTAATCTAGTATATTAGATTTCCAATAAACTAGATGAGTTTAATCAGTTTTTAAGTGCTTATCGTATCTTTATCTAATTAACTCTTTTATTATTCTCTATCCATATTCAATTAATTTTTTATTGGTTTCATGCTAGTTTAAACAATCCATCACATTTAACCAGCTTATTTTCGCTTCTCGAATTAAAAGTTGTTTTCATTTCCATCAACTTAACCACACTATTTTATTAATTCATTGACTCCTCACGCAATTTTTTCCATGAATTTAGATGAACACAATTTTTTCCATCAATTTTGTTGGCCTGCATTTGTCAAAACAAAAATATTACGTTTATTCCTAATTTAACTCTCCTCTACAATACAACTCAATTGCAATTTTCACCTTGGCTATTTATTAGATTTAATTTTATAAATTTAAATGCTAATTACAATACAACTTAATTACAATTTTCACCTTGACTATTATTATTATATTTAGTTTTATAATTTAAAAGCTAATTACAAGATATGTAATATTATTAAGCTACATATCAAATTATTGTTGTAATATATTAAACTAGCCATATCAAATCTTGTCTATTAGAAACTGATATCTTCCTTTTCTGTATAGTTTGAGTGTATAAATCTTTTTGTACATATAAACTCACTTAAATTCGACTAAATCTATTGGTAATACTCGAAGTTAAATCATGTTGTAAAGTATGAGCCAATATACATAAATCTCATTGTACGTGATTATATATGTGAGAAGGACGTAAAATCTCTCATTGAGAGTAAGATGAAGCAATTCTTTACCTTGGAAGGACATCTTTTCTCCCATAATTCTTGTGATGCATAATATTTATGGATAATTCCTTCTACAACTAAGGATAACATTTATCGATAATTTTTTTCGCACATTTGAAATACTGAGCACTTGTTTCCAAGTCTTATTTCTAATTATTTTTCTGCAACTATCGATGACATTTATTTATACTTTTACTGGACCATTATACTATTGTTCACACATTTAAAATTTTGAACAATTTCTTATCAATATTGGTCTCTCCTCACTGCAGATCACAGTCTCTCCTCACCCATCTCTAAGCAATTAAATTTTCTTTTGAGATATAAACACAGATAACAACAAAAGCTAAATGGTTACAATTTCATTCTATTCTGGTATAATGGTGATGAATTAGTTGAATACAACAATACATGTGAGTATGATGGTGATAAATTAGTTGAAATAGAGTGCTACAGGAACATTGTCCTAATGCACCATTAGATGAGAAATGCCTCTTAACAGGGAAGGTATGGAAGACAATGACCAACTGGCATATCCAGACAGTACTGGTGTTTTTGCAATTTTTTATTTTGGCCACCTTAGCTCGATTTGCTAGAATGGCAAGAACCTATTCTAAAATAAATTTGAGATCACATAATTAATTATTTATATTGCATTTTTTTTAATGTAGATCATTTGTTCTATTAGAATTTATGTACTGATATGTGAATCATCATCGTAAATAAATATGAAAATATGTAAATATCGTAAGTAGTATAAAGAAAGAGAAGGAAAGGATATGGAATTATTTATTCTTTTATGTTTTTCTTAGGAAAATGAGGAGGAGGAGAGGATGAGGTGGGGGAATAAATATGAAAATATATAAGTACTATAAATAAAGACAATTAAGTGGTATGTAATTATTTTTTCTTTTTATGTTTTTCATAGTAGGATGAGGTGGAGGAGAAGGCAGAGAGGAGGTGGAGGGGGAGCTGCATGGGAGGAGGAATGGGAATTTGGGGGGCGAGGAGAAGGCCGAATTGGTGAGGGGGAGGAGAAGGAAGAGGCATAGGAGGAGGCAGAGGAGGCCAAGGAGGAGGAGGAGGAGGGAGAGTAGAGGAGCTGCAAGACGTGAAGAGGGAGGGATAGGAGGTGCCATGGCAGGAGGGGAAGGAGCATGAGTAGAACGGGAAGGATGTGGGGGGAGAGGTGGAGGTGGAGGCGGGAGGTGGTAGAGCGGGTGAGAGGAGCCAAAAGAGTAGGAGGATAGTGAGAGGGAGGCATGTGAGGGTGGGTGTTGAGGCAAAGGTTGGCGGATGTGGGGAGGTGGAGATAAGGATGAGGATGAGGACAGGGGGTGAAGGCAGAGGCAATGGAGGCACAGGGGGAAAAGGTGGAAGAGGTATAGTGGGAAGAGGTGGAGGGGGAGCAAGAGGAGCAATAGGAACTGGGTGCCCACACATGACTAAAATGAAGGGACAAGGGAACATCGTGAAAACAAGCCACACAAACGTGCACAATTCCCACCCCCATTCACAATTTAACATTTTTGACATAGGCACGTGTGGCCGGACACACCCTCACATGACACGACCCAATCCACCCAAACGATTTTACATGGGCATCATGACGCGACATCACAACTCAACTGAATGAGTTTGCTTGGGCGCCCTCACATGACATGACCTGACCTGCCTGAATGAGTATACATGGGTGCCAACACACAACTGGAATAAAGGAAGATAGAGGCGTTAAGAAAACAGAACACATGAACATGCACAAAGCCCACTGTTGGTCACAACCTAGCATTTTTTACATGAGCACATGTGCTCGAGCACACCCTGATATGACACGACCTAACCTTCCCAAATGAGTTTACATGGGCGCCCTCACGTGACATGACCCAACAAGAGAGAATGAGTTTACCTGGGTGCCCTCACACGACACAAGTCAACCCACCCAAAAGATTTTACGTGGGTACCCCCACATGACCATACCGATGGCATAAGGGAGCACCAGGAAAATGGGTTGTACAAACGTATACAAGGCCCACCCAGATTCACAACTGAGCATTTTAAACTAATCTTCTGTTGTGACCTCGTACAAAACCTTCTGGTGGTTTCATATATATCTCTTCGTTCAAATAACCATGTAGAAAAGTTGTTTTAACATCTAACTGTTCTAACTCAACATTAAGTAGCGCAGTTAGTGCCAACACAGTCCGAATAGAAACAAGTTTTACAACTGGAGAGAAAATCTCATGAAATTCTATACCTTCAACCTGAGAATGACCTTTTGCTACCAGTTTCACCTTATACCTTTCAATACTTCCATCAACTTTCCATTTTAGCTTGAAGACCCATTTGCATCCAACAACACTTCTCCCTTCAGGAAGCTCTACAAGATCCCAGGTATTGTTCTTGGCTAAGGAGTCCATTTCTTCTTCCATAGCCTCTTTCCATTTTCACTATCTTTATCATCTACTGCTTCCTAATAACAAGAAGGTTCCCCATCTTCAGTAATCAAAGCAAAATATGAAGCAGAATCTTCATACCTTTTTAGAATTTTCCTTTCCCTTGTAGACCTTCTTAGAGCAACTGGTTGCTGAACTTGTTCAGAAACTTGCACTCGTTCAGAAGCTTCAACGGATTCCTTTGTGTCTTCAACAGATTTTTCTCTAGAAGTTTCTCCTTCCTTTCGACTTTCACCGAAACGTCTAGCCTCCAACTGAACTCGTTGATTTGGCGATACATGTTCCTGTTCAATTCTTTCAACAGTTGATTTTAAAAGAGAGGATTCATCAAATGTTACATCTCTACTAATGACTATCTTCCGCAATGTAGGATCCCACAACCTATATCCTTTCACTGCATAGCCATACCCAACAAAGACATAATATTTCGACTTTGGATCTAATTTTGAACACTGATTTTTCGGAATGTGAGAATAAGCGTCACAGCCAAATATCCTCAAATGTGAATAGTCACAAGACTGACCTGTCCAAACTTCTTCAGGAATTTTACAATCAATTAAGGTGATCCGTTAACTAAATAACAAGCAGTAGATACTGCCTCTGCCCACAACTCCTTTTGCAAGTTAGCATTGCTGATCATGCTTCTGGCTCTTTCCATAAGAGTCCGATTCATACGCTCAACAACACCATTTTGCTCAGGAGTATGAACATCAATTTTGTGTCTAACAATTCCCTCATCCTTACAATATTGTTCAGATTCAACTGAAGTGAACTCACCACCATTATCAATTCTTAAGCATTTAATTGATTTGCCTATTCTTTTGTATACCATTACTTGAAATTGTTTAAAGACATTTAATACATCATCTTTCCTTTTTAGCATATAGACCCAAACTTCCGGGAGTAATCATCAATAAACATTAAAAAACACAATGCACCTCCATATGACACAACAGGGGAAGGCCCCCACGGGTCAGAATGAATATAGTCTAAAACATCTTTACTCTTATGATTTCCAACTTTAAATCTTTGTTTACACTGTTTTACATACACAATGTTTACATAAATCTAAATTCAAGGATTTCAGACTGGGAAGAGATTTACGTTTCATTAGTATCTGAAGACCTTTCTCGCTCATATGACCCAATCGCTCATGCCATAGACGAGTACCTGCTTCTTCCTTTTCTGATGCAACCGCTGCTTCACTGATCGGAGTACTTCCTTTTAACCTGTAAAGATTTCTGACCTTTTCTGGCTTCATAACCACAAGTGCTCCTTTAAAGACTTTCAAGATGCCATCCTGACCTGTAAACTTATAACCATCTGAATCCAACACTCCCAAAGAAATCAATTTTGTCTTCAAATCAGGAACATGGCTAACACTAGTTAACGTTCTAACCGTGTTATCATACATCTTAATCCTAATATCTCCCATCCCAACAGTCTGACATGACACATTCTTACCCATAAACATAGAACTACCGTTTACATTTTCATATGAGGTAAACCAATTTCTATGTTGGCACGTGTGATGTCAAGCACCAGAGTCTAACAGCTAGCTATCTAAACCCTGAGGAACATTACATTCAGGTGAATTTTCATCTATCATACATAATTCTTCAGCAGATAAAACTTCATCTATCATACCTGAATCGACCTGATTCACTTCATTCTTCAGGTTTTCAGATTCCTTTCATTTCCAACAACCCTTCTTCAAGTGTCCAATTTTATTGCAGTTCCAACATTTTTCCTTACACTTCTTTCCCTTCGATTTCACTCTGGAAGACCCCCTTGGTTTTTCTCCTGTTTCCTTTGAGCGTCCTCTAGCTACCATGGCTTCTGATGCAGCTGTTTCAGTGCTAGATTTCGTTCGTACTTCTTCAGAAAGGAGAGCTCCCATGACTGATTCAAACTTCAAAGAATCAGTAGTGCTCAAGCTGATTGAAGTTACGAAGTGGTCCCATGATTCGGGAAGAGAACACAACAAAGTTATTGCTTTATATTCTTCCTGTATTTTAACTTCCATATCTGTTAATTGACATATTAGTGTGTTAAAAACATTCAAATGTTCTGCAACGTTTGAACCTTCTTTCATTCGAAGAATGTATAACTGTCTTTTCACATAAATTCAATTGGTTAATGACTTTGTCATATAGAGTTTTTCAAGTTTTTCCCACAATCCTGATGCCATGGTCTCTTCAATAATGGTGAAGATAACTTCATCCACTAGGCATAACCGGATGGTATTGAGTGCTCGGGCATCCAAGTCCTCCTAGTCTGAAGTAGTCATAGTTGCAGGTTTCTTATTTGCCCCACCCAATGCCTTGTGCAACCCCTGTTGCACAATCAGATCCCGAAACTTCAGTTTCCAAAGAGAAAAATTTCTCTTTCTGGTGAATTTCTCCACCTCGAACTTTGCATTCAACATCTTGGTCATTTTTCCTCCTTCCTAGGGTTTCAGTCTTTCTATATATAATTTTGTTCATCTTTCTCAAAGAAAACTTTTAAAAAATAAATAATTCCCCAATTCAACAGATTGTTTATTTCAAATCCTTTGTTTCCTTTCACCCTTTGTTTTTCTCCAATTCAAAAATGAAATCTTTCCTTCAATTTACTCACATTGACCCCTTATTTTAGAATCTAAAAAAATTTATTTTCAGAGCTTTCTGAAAAAAAATTCAGAGACAAAATTTCTTTTTAAAAAGAATACCCGGATTTCTTTTCAGTGGTTTTTCCTGAGAAATCCCTGTTAATGTAGCTATGACCTCCTCTTCCTTGTACAACTCCTCAGAAAACCCTCTTGACGCAGCCATGGCCTCCTCTTCCTTGTGCAACAAAACGACAAACTTCTCCTCGATTGCACGCAGTTCTGGATAGGCCAGCAGGCTTTTTTGGTGGAGAACAGGCCAACTGTTTTCAAAATTATTGCGTTAAACCATTCTCAAACAGCAGGACCTCTAGCAGGTTGAACCCCTCCTCGATTGCACGCATAGACAGAACCTAGACTCGGTAGCATCTCTTTTGTTGGCTCTTTCCCAGATAAATGGACTGCAGACTCAGCGGCAACTCCTCTTCAAAAAAATGGCGACGCAGCAGCTCTATCTTCTTCCAAAAATGGCAGTAGCTCCTCTTGTTTAAAAAAAAAATCAGCAGGCTCCTCTTAAAAAAAAAACTGGCGGTAGCTCCTCGTCAACCTCTCGGTGGCAGTCTTCACCACATATGGGCTCCAATGGTGGATGCAGGCTCCAATACAGGACAACACTCCAACAACACGACGCTCTACGCGTCTTTCTCCAACACCATGATGCTTTGTGCGTCTTTCTCCAACAGCACGACAACGAGCGGCTGAAGTGGGCTCCAACACAGGCTTCAATGGTAGATACATTATGTTTAACCTTTCACAAATACACGGTGCGTCCCTCATCCCTTAATGCGTCCCTTGACCACCTCAGTGCGTCCCTCAACCATTTGGCTCCTCGTCCGTCAGCTCCAACAGCACGATGCTCTGTGCGTCTTTCTCCAACAACATGATAACCAGTGGCTGAAGTGGGCTCCAACACAGGCTTCAATGGCGGATACACTATTTTTAACCTTTCGCAAATACACAGTGCGTCCCTCGTCCCTCAGTGCGTCCCTCGACCATTTGGCTCTGATACCATTTGTTATAACAATATGTGAAATAATGAAGAAAAGAAAAGAAACTTAACAGAATAACAAAGACAATAAATTGAATTGGATTGGAATTTGTTATTCAACAATGCTTCTCTGCTCATTACATTTCATGGGCATTTGTTAGTTTTATATCATCGACCGTCATTACATAACTGATATTTCGGTATAAAATTGTCTAGTTACATTTTACCCAAAGTTACTAATTCGTTGTGAAACTAACACAATACACAACACGTTAAAGCCAAAAATATCAGGTTGAACCAATACACAACACAATATACAATATGAGTTATACCCAAAACCGAAAAAACCCACGGGTTAAACGAACAAATAACACAAGACACAGAAACCAAGTTATGTCCAAAAGAAAACATCGGTTAAACTAATAAAGATGAAGTTATACCGGAGAACCAATACACAAAAACCAATTTATGTCGAAAATAAAGCATGGGTTGAAGTAATAAGAATAAGTTATACCAGAGAACCACAAACTAAATTAAACTAGCATGGGTTAAACTAATAAAGAAGAAGTTATACTAGAGAACCACAAACTAAACCAAACTAATACACAGCACATTGAACCCAAATACAGAGCTATGGGAAGTGATTAAAAACTGCAGTGATGCTTGAATTCGCAGGGGATGGGATAAATTCGTGAAGCTAGAGCGATAGAGCAATAGACCGATTAAACCCAAATACAAAGCTATGGGAAGTGATTCAAAAAGCTAGTGATGCTTGAATTCGTAGGGGATGGGGCAAATTTATGAAGCTAGAGCCAGAGAGCGATTGAAGCGATGAACGAAAAATAAAATGTAATAGAAATTATTGAGGAGGCCTATTGAAGAAAAAATTAAATATATTAGAAATTTTTGAGGTGGAAGCAGAGCCTTAAACTAATTTAAAGAAGACATACACAGATAGGTCCATCTCTACATACCTCGAATTGGGATTTGATTTCATCTCTTCAGCCAGATAATTAGGATCTACGAGGTAGGTTTTGAATAGAAGCAACGTTAACCACCTATTTCTTTATTTTCATTCATTTCCCTGAACAAACGAAAATACAAGGTTACGAAATGGAATTAGTTGTCATAGCAGAGCGCACAAATGAACAAAAAGATTGAACTGATATTAAATAGAATCTGATCCATGCCGTTCTTGAGAGATAATTGATCTCGATGAACCGAAAAAACTATTTAGAAACTCAACTTCCCTGCCCTGCCGAGATAATTGATCTCTATGAACGAAAAAACTGTTAACCAGCTCACCTGCCCTGTGCTGCGCTGCCCCGTCGTTCTTTTGCTAGCCTCAGCCTCCTCCTCTATCCCACACAACCATGACTAACTCAAACATGAACTCAACCTGCACCTAGACATAGACAGACCCAATCTCAAACCACACAGACAACCAAACACACACAAGCATAGCCAGACAATATATGGATAGAGGAGGAGGAAGATGCTCGAAAAATGATAAGACTTAATATATGTGTATGTAGGGATTTCCCAGCACCCTTCAACGGCTACAAGAGTTTTACCGCCTATACCTACTTTGTCTTCAATTTTAGAGTTCCAATTTTTAGGGGATTCATTTATTGAAAATGCTAGTTGGTTTTTGAAATTTTGTCATGTTCAATAGTTAATGTGTTGCATTGAAGCATAATGATAAAATGTTATCTAATTTTGTGAAAACAAGACTTTCATAATTGGTATATCCTTTGCGTTTTTATTCAATCATATCACCATCCAATTTGGGAGCGAGTTGAAGAGAATCTATTTGAATTTCTCACAACTATTTTTAATTACAAGGTATTTGTGTTGTCTTAACAATTAGTTCTTAGAATTCATCTTAGGTGCATCATTTATTTTCTCCTGTTAGGTTCTTTTTAATTTTTGAGTTGTTTTCCTTACAAGTCTATGCCCTTTCTTCAAAATATGAATATAATTTATTTCCTTTGAAAATAAAGGAAATGATTACATCTTTAACCCTTCAGTTATGCTCGATGGGAAATTCAAAACAAGAAACAAGTAATAAACAAACCCACCTTATTATGTATTACATATGGTACTTTTTTTAATTTTTAGTTGTTTGAAATATTCCAAAGAGTCGAAATTTCAAACCTAAGAAAAATAGATATCTTACTATGCATTAATTGATGGTACCAATTTTAGTTTTCACTGTGTTTGAAATAGCCTCGAGGAGAAGGATTTTTTAGTAAAATATCTGTGAATTAGTTTCCACGAACTTCATAAATTTTGGAATTTTGTAGATTGTCGGGCATTTTTTTTTTAATTTACCTTCAAACATGGTATTGGAACCAAAGTTTATTTGTGGTTATAGGGATAGGGAAGGAAAATTTATCTCTTACTCGCCTCGATTTATTTATTGAAAATATTGTTTGACTTTCATATACCATTTTCATTTTTTTGTTTAGCATGACTAAGTAGAGTGAAAAATTAGATAATATTCACGGATATTCTATGAGCTCTTGGTAGCATAAACAATTTTCCAATGTAAATAAGCCCGATAATTTTCAACCTAGTAGAGAAATCTTTTGGGGGTAATATTTAGAGTGGGTTAATGTTCCATGGTTTTTCAAAATAAAAAATAAAAATAGTTGTCAATTTTGACATTTTTTTTAAATTTATTTGATCAATGTTTGTACTTTTAAATTATTTTAACTTAAAAATCATTAGAACTCTTAATATTTTTACGAAAATATCATTAAACATTTTACATAATGCATATTAGGGAGTACTAATTTTAGACAAGGTTTACAACCTTTAAAACAAATTTCCATCCTTTAAATTTTTGTTACTAGATAGAACCCTTCTAGAAAAAAGAAAAAAATGACGCAGTTGTGGAAAATATATAAAATAATTAAGTGAGTAAAAGAGAAGAATAACATGAGACATTGTTGAATAAAACTAACATATGGGGAATAATTAACCAGGAATAAAGTTGTGGGTCATTTAATGTTTTCATGTTGTGAGCCTTTGTGACATAGTACTGATGAAATCCTCAATGCGAAGGGTGTGTACATTTCATGATATTTTTTCTATGAAATGATGAACGACAATTTAGGATGCATAAATGTAATTATATTACAATTTAGTGAAAGAAACAATGGATTCTTATTTTATTTCATTAAAGTCTTTTATGCATGTCCAAGTTTATTTCACCTTCATCTCTTCTTTTC
The DNA here is from genome assembly GCA_000404065.3 of Pinus taeda. NCBI lineage: Eukaryota > Viridiplantae > Streptophyta > Pinopsida > Pinales > Pinaceae > Pinus > Pinus taeda. The sequence continues at coordinate 690 of APFE031211999.1, read as the reverse complement.
ATCATAAGGAGAACTAAGGAATTTGTCATTGTACATATATAATAAAAATATGAATATATAATTTATTGGTTTTATTATAACCATTGTGAACATATAATTAAATGGTTTGAAAATTTCTATAGCCATGAATCTATGATAAGAACCAAAACCCTAACCCCATTATATATATTTTATTAACCAAATTAAAAAATTCATAAAAGCTAACAAAACTATATCTTTATTATTATTATTATTATTATTATTGGAGATATATAGTATATAAAAATATGTTTTTCCATGTAGATTCACCCAACTAATATTATGGAAATCCTTTACATGGAAACATTTTCTTCTTACATTTACCATGGCTTAGAAATACCACATTCCCAATATGATCTGTTGATATGCCATTTTCTTAAATTAATTAATTTGATATAATTTAATTAGTAGAGTATACCTAAATTGGACACAAATATTATCATTGATATGTCAATATTAGGATGAATATTACAACATATTCCATGGGGTTTAAATACGTAAGATCAACCTAATAATTAAATTATAACTATGGAAGATTCTCGTCATGGGAGTTAGGGAATAGAGATTCATGAGAAAACATGGGAGATGCTAGTTCAAAAAATCCTTTTTGCAATAAATGGCAATGAGAATATTACTTCAGATGCTTAATGAATGCAAAATGTGTATGAATAT
>APFE031211997.1:3357-18540 GCA_000404065.3 Pinus taeda | reverse complement strand
TCCAACATCAATGGGATACTCCCCTCTTTTGGATGGGGTAGCTCCTCTCTTGATGGGATAAGTTCTTCTTTCATAGAGATGCATGAACCATCTGGAGGCGCTCAATACACGTGCAACATTCTTCTAGAATGCTTTAGAAATGACCACAAGTAACTTTTTTAAGATGAAACTCGCGCCTTTTGACCTTTACAGGGGTACGCACCCAACCCTTGACATACAGAGCGTACAAGTACGCAGGTATAATGAACTTGGAGAGCGTACACGCGGGTAAGGTAGAGAGAACCTGCGTACCCAGAGATAAACATGATTTTTAATGACTTTCTCTCTTTCTTGAAGTTTGACATGGAGAGCAGAGGTATAAGGCTTTCCAAGGAGGATAGTATGACTGTTGATGGAGCCATACTAACTGCAGATAGTCATGGTGACAAATTTCAGTGTAACACAGCCCCTTTTCCATTGGCGCGGTTTCATTGTGCATCACTCGCGCCAATAGAGGAAATCCTCCAAAGAGGGCACGCCATCCGGCACTATGTCACAGAGTCATACTTGCACCAGCCAACATGGGTAGTGTTTTTAACAAACCAACAACCGAAGATTCATCCTAACCCACTCCTGAACTAAATCTATCTTGAGTTGGTTTGGTTTGGCTTCGAATCTCCATAGAGGGGAAGTGGTTTGCCACCTCTCATGGAAGCTTCTTAGTGATAAATCCAATCCCATGAATATTGTGGATGATCCTAACTCCTTCTCCTCTATCTATAAAAGCTTGTCCGTTTGCCTTAGGCAAGCTAGTTCCAGAGTTCCAGAGTTCCAAAGATTGAGAATTGTTAAGATTATGCTGCGAGAAGCCTTCTTCATTCCCATAAGGCTAAATCTAAAGTAAGGAGATTCTTGTCTAATAACCAAGGAGAGAGAGGCTTGTTCCCATTCCCAACAAGCTTTGCAAGACATGTGTTGCTAATCACCCAGCCATAGGAGGATTTGACGTCAGAACTATGGTTGTATTCTTCTTTGTTTATCAATAATAGACGACTATCATTATGGTTCCACTCTTATTATTCTTTGTAATGATGATGATTTATATCCTTTCTGACTGATATATAGTTGCATCTATTGGATTTTATGCTTGTGTTTGTGTCATTATTTGTATGTGCAGGTGTCCATTCACGAAGATCGTGGGGACTGTGACTGGCCGGAGCAAAGGAACAGGAGCGTCAACTCTTCTACAAGTACTAGCGTTGGAATCCAGGTATTCCCTCATCATTGGTCTTTGATTTTCAATTAGGAACCTGCGTGATAGCGTTGTTTGATTGTTGCTAGACCCAATTTGGGCTAGTAGGGATCGCCTCTGTCCACAGAGGGGATTTACCTCCACAACATTGATCCTTCTCAACTTTTGTCTGAGAGGATTTTGATCCCGCTTGATAGGAATAGTATGTTGAATTATATCTTTTTCATACACTTTTAAATCTAAATAATCCCACGCAAACACATCATAAAATTTAGAAAGTAATCTAACATACTGGGCCTTTACCTCGGGAGACAATGTTTTTGATAGATTTACAAGTTTTGGCTTTTCAACTATTCCAAGATTTACATCTTCTACTCCTTTGTCTGTAGGAACCAAGGTTGGTTTTCTTGTCACATCATCTTGATCAAAAAACTCCTCTAAAGGTATGATATCTCTAGGAATAAATGTTATCTTTCAATTGTAATACCTCCATTTTATTTACCTCAATCTCTTGTTCGTCAGTATCACAATCTTCATCAATAAAAGCATTATTAAACTTTTTCTTCATTCTACAAGAAAGAATTGATTTCATTATCATCCCAAAACACTTTCCAATACCTTAAATTATCTAGAATAGTAGGCCAGTTTTTGACATGAATTTCAAACCTGTTGCTAGAGTTCATCGAGATTTTCTAATTCCTTGCAGCAGTAGCTAGTGAATCTGCAATAATATTCTAAGCACAGCGAACAGTTGTCAAGGTATATTCAAGGAACATTCTTAGAATATCTAGGACTGCATTTCTGTAGGCTCTCATCCATGGATGTTTTTCTTGATATTCTCCCTTTACCTATTTGATCACCAACTGTGAATCACCATAGACAGAAATCCTTCTTGCATTCAGTTTCTTCAAAATCTTAAGATCTGTAATCAAAGCCTCATACTCTGCTTCATTGTTAGAGCAATCAAAATCCAACTTGTAGGAACATACTCTAACATTAATTTGAACTTTATTAGGCTGGAAAGCAGGGCTATGAGTCCAAACTCCAATACCAGCACCCGTCTTTTCCCATAGCACCATAAAAGTCCATGCTCCAAAGACCAGCTTCATCTTCTAGATGCTGAAACTCTGTTTCCTCTTCTACCTTACTTTGACTAATTACTTCATTTTTCTGCTCTTCATTGACCTTTTTCTGCTGGTATGTAGACTGCTCAAAAGAACTTACCACTTTTTCTCTTTCCTGACTAAGAACTGCTATAAATTATTAGAAATCTCTGGTACATCATCTGCTTCTACAAGCTGAATATCTACATCATTCAATCCACCATCAGAGTACAAAACAAAAGATTGTAAATTAGTATGTACAACATTTATTGGATGATTCACAGGCTTCTCTTTACTTGTGATCATGTATTTCATTTTCTTCTCCCGGTACATCTTCCTCAACTGACCAAAAACAGGAACAGTAGCATAAGATAAGTCAAGTTGTAAAGTTCCCTTGAGTTTAGCACCCCATGATCTAGACAACAGCATCTTGAACCGAGGTGGTATATCAGCAACAACTACATCCATAAAAAAAAAAAAAAAAAAATGGCTGGGAATTTGATCTAAAGACACTACCAAATCTTTGATGAGACCAATGCAATGAACTCTACCAGTGTCAAAGGAGTACAAATCATGATATTTCCAGGTGATATCAAGGCCACGCTTTTCCATAATGGCTTTGGGCATCAAATTATGAGAAGCTCAAGAATCTAACATGGAATTATGGAGAATATATTCATGCATTCTAAGACTCAGATAAAAGGGAGGGACTTCACTATCTTTAGGCTGAAGTTCTATGGCTGGACCAAAAATGAGTTCAGGATGATCATCCTTGACATTCACCATATCTGACAAAGGATCTATCTGCAATATTCTGGATACTTGGTGTTTATAACCACTATTCTTAATAAGCTCACTCAAAGGTATGGACACTTTTAATTTAGCAATTTCACTTTCTAAATTAAAGGATGAAACTTTTTCTACCTCTTTGACACCAATGTCCTTTTTGTCTACTTTCTCTTTTGCTGCACTATCTTTTTGCTTATTGTTCTTCTTGTTTGCAGCAGTACTTGTTGATGTTACCTTACTAGAATTAGGATCGGCTGGCTCTTTTCCTTTCTTCTGAGTTTTTGAGGAGACATTCTTTGATTGTGCATACTTTCGTTTCTGAATGGTATTAACTGGTACATCTTTGATCCTTAAAGAATATTTCTTTTGTTGTGTAGTCAAAGCATTCATATAACCACGCTGATAATCATCAGGTTCAACCTCCAAAACTACATCATTTGCCAAGATATAATCCTCATCCTTTTGAATATCACGAACCTTTGAATACTCTTCATCTTCTATCAAAAATATAGGTGCACCATCAACAATGAAAAAGTGATTTGTTTCTATTAATTGATCTTCATCATCTTCCTCTTCCATTCCCTGGACATAATTTTGCTATAAGGGGGTTCTAATCTGTTGTTTTTGTTGTGCTGGTTGCTCTGGTGCCTTTTTTTCTCTCTACTTGATGTGGAATTGGGGCTGTTGCTGACCTCTAAAATTTGGATTGCGGATTGGTGCTTCAGACCCATATGTGATGGTTAATTGGTCAACCATCTTCTCCATTGTTCAAATCAATGTATCCATTTTTACATTTTAAATAGATGCTTCTTCCTTTATGGTTACTCTCCTCTCAGATCTCATTCTTTCTCTTCTGGACAACAAGTTTGCTTCTACACTCACGGCATTCTTCTGCATGTCTTCTAATGTGGTAGGATAATGTTCTCGCAACTAATATTCCATATTAGCAACAAATCCGTCTGGAAACTTAATCAAAGACAATCCATCTTGTGGATTTTTACAGGAATAGCATTGTATATCACATTAAACCTTACACAATAATCTTGACACTTTCACTAACATTCCTTTTGATATTCTCATACTTGGACAAAATCTGAAGTGGATTCTTCTTCACTTCCCATTGATCCAAGAATTGTCTATGAAGGACTAGTAAAGTAGTGATAGAAGCTGTGGGTAAAACTCTGAACCATTTCTGAACTTCCCCTCCAAAGCTTTGTACAAACAATCTCATAATCACATTTTCAATCTCAACTTCATGCAGGTCAAAGAAATCATTCATCCTGTAAACATGTTGTTGTGATGTAATGGTTTGAGTGGCATCAAAGAAAGGCATTTTTCTTTGAAAATCGACAGGCATAACACCAAGATTTTGAGGTAAAACTAGGGGTGCATATCTGGCAGCCATAACTTGAGGTGGGGGAGGTGGATTTAAAGTAAGATTTGTGGCACTTGGTATATTCAAAGGAGAAACAACAATAGGTGTAGAAACAATCTGTAAAGATGAAAGCAATGGGTAAGGGATTATTTGAGTTGCAGTAGATGTAATATAAGTGTTTTGAAAATCAAAAGAAGGCCTATTTTTTGCCCAAGTGTCTAGGTTTGAAGTAAGATTTTGTAACTGATCAAGAGCATGAATAAGTTGCGACCCTGATTTACTTTGTGTGAACAACTCTTCAACAGGGTTATCAAGAGATATAGAAGAATAAAAACTATTTGATCAAGCCAACTCAAAGACTTACTGCGAAACAAACTTCACTCAAAATGAACATCAAACTCAATATCTTGTAGAGTATCTAACCTTTCTAGGAGTGAGTGAACACGAGGAATGAAAACTTCACTTGATTTCTCGGTTAAATGTTCTTCAACAACACTGAATTTTTCGGTAGACTTTCTATGTTTTCTCCCAATTTTATGAGGATCATGGACAATGAATGGGGGATTTGGATCTGGATTGGATCTGGTGTACCTACTCAAAGCCAGTATGCTCAAATTTTGAAATTTTCTATATTTCTTTAGAACTTTCCAATTTTAGCTTAATAGATTCTAAAACTCATCATCCAAAGTTTAAGAATTTAAATGAAAGATATTACCAGGGTGATTAACCTTTCAGTTTTCCCCAATATGGTCACCAATATTTATCACCTAGATTGAACCTCATGCTGAAGGGAGGTAAGCTAGGGTAACCACAAACCATGCTTAGCCAAGTAGCTATCCCTACTAGGCCAGGAGAGGGATCTCTTCGTAAGGATCTCAGCCAAGATGACTAGATTATGGACAAGATTTTAGGCTAGGTATAGTAGCACAATGTTTTGTTTGGGTTTTGGAAATGTTTTGCTACATTAGGAGGAGCTGGGCAGTTTAGGTCAGAAATGCAGGGTGTTCTTTGGGGCAAGGTAGGCATAAGATTAGCACTTTAGGCTTGATGGATGAAAGTTTTTTGAGACTGTGAGATGCTAGGAAGAGAATGTAATTACCATGAGTTCTTCCTAAACTATAGAAAACATGAAATATTGAATGATTTCCCAAGGTAGAGCACTGATACAATGGATTCTACATATCAAGCTTGAAAACATTCAACTAGAAGCAATGAAATGAATGATGGCATACATATAACATGTAAAAATATAATCACAAAAGAGAAAACTGTGCTAAAACTCCATACCATAGGGATCCCATAAAAATAGCTACAAATCTTTTTAATTTCCTTGCCAAACTGCTTACAAAGGTGTACAATCAGGGTCTGAGCATCCAAATGAGTCCAACCCTCAACAAAGAGAAAGAAGAAGAAGATATAGACAAGTATTCAACCTCCTCCCATCCTTAGGGGTCAAATCCCTAAGATGAGGAGCTTATCTAACTAATATTGAACAAGAAACAGGAATATAGGCATCATCAACAACTTGCCTCTAAAATTGAAAAACTTATTCATTTGACTTCAAACTAACTCCTAAAGTAATGAATCTAACCTCTATTACTATTTAACCATCATATTTACAAGTCATGACATCATTTATAATGATAAATCATCTACCATGAGAGAGAATCCATGATCATAGTCAAAAACTAGAAAAATAGGCATCCTGAGCAAAATCTGCCCTACGCGTAGCGCCACTGGCTCAATGTGCAGTGCCATGTTTAGGTCCCTTTTGGAGATCTTCCCAGCATCCAAATTGAACCCAGGATAGCTCATTGGAGAGGTCGTCAGGTCTATGTTCCAAAACACCTAGAAATTCTTCATTTGGAGCTTATTTGATCCCTCAAAGCGTGATTCTCGCAAGGCTTCTTTCGTGTGTCCAAAAAGTGGCAGAAAGGTCATTTTTAGGGTTTTTTTTTTAACCTTTTAGTGGACTAGTTTTGCTCCAAAAACTTTGAATCTTGCTAGGGTGCATGTCCTCACTACTCTAAATCCAAAAATGCAAGCCATTTTTTCATTGGGATCCCCTAGGAAAAGCGCAGCGCCGATGGCACTGTGCATCTAGGCCATTTTCCTGTGTGTCAAATTTCCAAAATTTGCAAATGTCAAAATTTGCTCAAAAGTTTCCCAAATTTGGTGTGAAACATCACCATCATATGCTCTGATGAGACAAGGAAGCCTCATCCAACATTCTAAGTCTATCCTCCTCTTCCTTACCCTTCAAGGCCCGCCTTAACCTAGCTTTCATCTCCTTGATCCTTATATTGCAAATCTAGTTGCATGTCCTATAATGATAGGCCATGCGTCTAAGCATATGATTATTTCTATTGGCCTTTTGTAGCAGCTTCTCAAGGTGTAGGTTGACTCTCTCAAGCCAAGTATCCTATCCTCTTCAATCTCCTGCTCAATAGGGGTCAAAGTGACTTGTGTTTCTTTGCCACTTTGTCATTTTTCCTTAATCACTTCCAGCTCCATGAGGACTTGTTTGTCACTCAACTATTTTTTTTCCTGCTCTAAGTATGTGATGACATACTTGGCCCTCTCTAGGTTTTCCATAAAAGCCTGCACTTGAGCCTCATTTTCCTGTATGATGATGTCTTTTATTGTCTCCCTCTCCTGGGCCTCTAAGTCAATGGTCTTAGTTTCGTGCTACTCAGGCTCATCATGTTCTGCCAAGTCAAAGTCCCTTTCCTCTTCATCATCATCCACCATCTTTTCCTTTCCATTGTGTAGCTGCTACACCTATACCTATTGTGTTGATGAAGAATTCAAAGCCCCTTCCACATCCTATGGAGTTAGCATTTGCCTATGGGTTGATAAAGAAGGCAAGGCCCCTTCCACATTCCGTGGAGAAAACACTTGCCTAGCTGCTACAAATAATCTCTTTATGCCCCTCTGATAGGTCAAGTAAACTGGCACGTCAACAATTCTTGTCTCCTTGGCCTCCTCACCTATTTCCACTTGACGAGAAGGTCCCCTTACTTCTTGAGACACTGGTGGGGGAATTTTGACGACCCCTGAATATGTCATGAGCAATAAATGTGTCCCAAGGGATGTTGAGGAGACTAAGATGATGAAGCACAAGGATTTTGATCAAGGAGTAGTGATAAAGGTTGCTCATCTGTTGGGGGTATGGCTTCTTCTGGAAAAAATGAGACATCTTCTCAATATTCTTGAGCAAAAAGTATGGGAGGTTTAACATCTTCACCGTAGTAAAATGCATGAGGAGCCTGATGTGATAAGTGTATATCCTAGAGAATCTGCCCTCATAAGTGAAATATTTCATAATGATTTTCATTAAGGGGACATACTTGTTCTCAAGAAACTTGAAAGGAAATAGTCTCTTGACCTGATTTCTGTACTGGGGTTTAATGTAAGACTCATAATAGAGTTCATCAAGGTCCTAGGCCTTATACCACTTCTCACAAACATTACGAATCCCGGTGGCATTTGAAATGATAGATGGTGAAACTGTGAGAGTTACCCCATAAAGAGTCACTACGTTGTGTTGAAGTTGGGCCACAAAATGTCTAGTGAGCTCCGAGTGATATTGAACTCTCTCCACCTGTTTACAGAACTCATAACATACAAGGTATCTAAAACATGAGACAGTTAACTCAGATGCCTGCAATTCCCTAAGTTTTAATGGCTCCTCTTTGATGATTCTTCCTCCCTTGTGTGGTTTTCTTGGCTTCCTAGTTCTATCTGTTGAAGTATCACTACCTGTGCTTTCCTCCTCATAATCCCAGTCTTCTCTATCCATGTTTGTAATATCCAAAGTTGCACTATCCTAGAAAGGGATAAAGGGAATGAGTAGGACTGTTTAGGAATGAAGGGATGTTTTAGGGTAAACTTGAAAATGAAGGGTAAAATGTGAATTATGAGAGTGAGGGAAGGGGGTTTTAGGATCAGAGGATATAATGAGGGGATATGTAGTGATGTAAAGAGGGGTTTTAAGCTCTAATGATATGTGATGGGGACAAACAGAGGGGTTTAGGGTCTTTAGGATGAATGGAGTGAAACTAGGGTTTGATTTTTAACATGGAGAATGGCCCTTATAACTTTGATATGCAAACCAAAAATGAAGTAAAGGAGGTTAACTTACTTGGAATGATGGAAAGAGAGAGCAATTTGGATTTTTTTTTAAGTTTTGAGGGTTTTGGAGCCTTCCTACTCAACACGCAGTGCCGGTGCCCAGATGTGCAGCACCATCCTCTATGCACAGCGCCAGTGTTGAAATGCACTATGGATTTCTCCCAAATGCACAACACCAATTCTTCAATGCGCAGTGCTGATCTGTCTCCCCCAGAAGCTCAACGCCACTACTTCACTTCTCCAGAAGCATGACGCCAAGCTTTCCTTCGCCAAAACTCACTCAATCTTGCCTCTGTTTCTCAATTTTTTGAGCCCTTTCTTTCCAATGAGAATAATGAACTTAGAAACGAAATGTGAGAGCTTAAATAGGAGTATATTTTGATTTTTCATTTGAAAAACCCACTTTCTAATGTTTCTTGTCCTTCTTCAAAACTATGTTTTAATGCCTTTTTCTTCTTTGTGTCTCTGCAGATGGATAGATGCTCAACTTGAACTAATTCTTTGCAATGTTTCTTTGTCTTGTAGCAAGGAGAGATGCTCTGGTGCAACTGGGATCACTTATTACATATACTGACTTAAAATTGCATATAAAATACAAATAAATCTAAAATACTTTGTTTTCACCTCAAAAACATGTTTTTGAGGTAAAAATTACATTAAGTTAAAAGATTAAAATTTCAATGGTTATGACTTACAAGCCATCATGCTTGATTTATTGATCATCGTCATACCCTTTCTGACCTTTATTTATACTTTAAAATCAAGTTCCTGACTTTGATGATGAAACCCTATGAGCTAATGGAACCATGCCCTAAGACCTAATGGAATCGGTCGCAGATGATTATGAAACCATAAACTAAAGACAACCTGAAGGAGGATCAACAAGTATACTCTATGAGGGAAACACTTTTTGAAGAGCAAACAACCATCAGTGGACTAGTATGTAATGACCTAATAAAATGATGCAAAATTTTCAGTACGAGACCCCTAATATGAAAATTTAAAGAGTGAATTTTGATCCCCGATGGAAATATGAAAATACTGACACTAACAACACTCACAGAGGAAAAGATAAGCAATTCCAACTAGAGTTGAACATGTAGTTGATAGTTGATGTGCATGACCACTAGCACACATTGCAATATCAACATGAAAAATATCCATTAGTGTGTTGCTGGGTCGACCACACCCAAGAAGACCATGCACATGTTATCAGACGAGTTGGATGGAGGAGCCACACCAATGCACCTAGATTCAATGGAGGCAAGATTTCATGTCAACAAGATGTCACCATGGAACACATGCACACCGACATAGATGACCAAGCTTGGCATCAGCTCACCACTTTGACCATCACAATCATGTCAAACATTTGGTCTCACCACAAGGGACCGAGTTTCAGTGATGTCTTTCATGGCTTTCTCAAGCCATTTTGTCTCACATGGGCACATGTGCATTGTAATGTAACGTTTTGTCAAGTGGAAGCTCAAGTGTCGATAATTGGATGTAGCAGTCATAGAGTAGATGAACAGTCATGAGGGTATATGAATAGTCACAAAGGGGAATGTCAAGGGGAACCCCACCCTTTGCTATAAATAGAACCTCATAACTCATTGTATAGGCTTTTGGTCAGCCAATCTTCTGATAAGACTATCTTAGAGAGAGCTTGGATAGTATTGTAATGAGCCTTGGCTTCTCCACTGCGCAGAGCTAGTACATCTCTTTGGATGAGTAGGCGGTTATGGCTTTAATGTTCCACTATTGGAACTAGTGGTTGGACATGGATGTATTGTATGACTCGAACTTACACTTCTTAATATAATAGCACCAAAACATTTCATGCATATGTTGTATTATATTCTATGCTATCTGGTTTAGTATAAATGATATATGTATTTGTTTGATTACGCATGCATGTATGGATTATTCTATATAAGTATCTATGAATCTTTCTGAAATGTGTTGTTGGTTTAACCATCCCTTTGGATTGCTTGCTATCTTTATTTCCATCTTGTGATGTATCTTTGCTCACGTGTTCCCTTCCAAGCTGAGTACTATTATAGGTTTCCAAGGGGCACACTCACCTCACCCTCAGTGTGTTAGAACCTCTCATGCACCTTGCTTGTCTTACTACAGTTGTTACACCCTTGCTACCAATAGAGTTATCTTACTTGCCTTTGTGCGACATCGTAGTCAAGGAATTACTATACGAACCACTGCTAGGACTCCTATACCAAATGGTATGAGGTCTAATTGGGACTTCTTACCAGGGAGATACCCTGACATTTTGGTGGGTCCAGCACTATCAACAGGAAAATAGATTAACATGGAAAGAAAATAGATACAAACAGTCTATTCATGATACAATAGAAGACTACATAAAAAGATACATATATAATTTGTTTGAATAACTAGCATAATACATGATGAACACAGTATAACTTCAGAATAGTCTTATTCATTGATATCAAATAAACAAATTACATAAGGCTCCCAACCTACTCCTCAATAGTAGAACTCCTATAGACATAATACAAACTCATACAAACATAAGCATGGATATGTTTTCAGCGTTGTGCAACATAGGAAGAATGGAAAAACTAAGAGCATAGTGCTAATGACCAACCCCTTCTCCGCTCTCCTCTCTACCTTTTATCTTCTTCCACCAACCCAAACTGCCAGTTCCTTTTCCCTTCCTCGATTGTCTTCATCCTCGACTGTTCCTTCTCTTTCCTTGCTCAGTTGTCCCTGCATCTTCCCATCACTCCTCGATGACTACCAATTTTACTTCAGTCTGAAATATTCCCTTAGCTATGAGCTCCGCAACTCCCCAATGACCACTTGTCAGTAGCCTCTTTCTCCAGAAAATATCCCAAAAATGAAGGCCCCAACAGAACTTGAATTTTCCTCTTAACAAAGCCTTTGTCAAAATATCTTCATTTTGTTCCTCTATAGGAATGTATTCCAACAACATAATATGCCTCTACACACAATCCTGTAGATGGTGATACCAAATATCAATATGCTTGGATCAATCATGAAATATAGGATTCTGAGAGATTTTGATACAACTCTAATTATCACAGTAAATCATAGTAGGATCCATTCTGACGAAATAACCCAACAAGAATCTTTCTCATCCATATTTCTTCACATGTTTCTTGACTTGTATGCATGTACTCTACTTCTGCTAAGATGAGTGCTAAATATATCTGCTTCTTGTTGTATGAAGAAACTCTTGCTAACCCAACATTGAAAATTCCTCCTGAAGTGCTCTTCCTGTCTTATGGACTCCCTGCCCAATATACATTTGTGAAGCCTTGAAACTTCACTCCCTCTATCCATCTATACCAAAGACAAAATTGAGTAGTGCCTCTGAGGTATCTCAATAGATTCTTGGCTACCTTCCAATATAGTTTGGTTGGCTTAATCATAACTTGACTAAGTTGGTTAACTGTATAACACATGTCTGGTCATGTGTTCACGAAATACATAAATGAACCCACAAGCTACCTATAAATGGTAGCCTCCACTCCCTCACATGAAGTGGCATCCTCCTTCCTGCATCTGCCTGCTAGAGGAATGTCCATGGGTTTATACTCTCCATGTGTAACTTCTTTAGTATCTCATTGGCATACTTGCGTTGAGAGAAAAACAGTTCCCCATATCCTTGCCATACTTCCAAACTGAGGAAATGATGTATGAGTCCCATGTCCATCATCTTGAATCCTCTTGCAAGATCCTCTTTCCAAGAACTAATCAACTTCTAAGAAAAAATTAAAATTAAATCATCGACATATAACACAATAATCAATAATTTAGCTTCAACAACAATATGGTAAAGGTTTTCATATGCATCACTTTTCATGAAGCCCAACCCAGCAAGATAGTTTTTGATCTTGGTGTACTAAGCATGGGGTTCTTACTTCAATCCATACAATGCTCGCTTGATTTTGCACACATGCGACACTCTGTCAAAGGTCTCAAATCCTTGTGGTTGTTCATTGTACACCTCTTCCTCAACCACTCCATTGAGGAATTTTGTCTTCACATTCATTTGGTGGATATTCCACCCCATTTTCTACAAGTTCTAGAATTGATCTAATGGATGAGTACCTTCCTACTGGAGCAAAGGTCTCCTCATAGTCAATTCCCTCCACTTGAGAGAACTCCCTCGACACAAATTTGGCCTTGTGGATTTCAATGCTTCCATATTTTGCTTGCTTTACCTTGTAGATCCATCTCGAACCCACTATCTGCTCCTCTACTTGTGGTTGCTCCACAACTTCTTGAGGTTCTTCCTTTGGATCTAAAACCTCCTGATCTGAATGCAACTTAAGCTCCCTCTAAAGAGAACACCTCATTTCCTTCTCCTTGTCAAACTTCCCATCTCGCCTAACAACTATCATCCTAAGAGATGGAAAGTACACACATAATTGTGAGGTGTTTCTATATACCCCACAAATTTTCCCAACTCAGTTCTAGGCTCTAGCTTTTTCTTTGATTCCTTGGAAACATGATAGTAAACTATGATCCAAAGATCCTAAAGTGTGACACATCTCGTTTATGTAGATTGTTGTAATTTCAAACTAAGAATCTACATGTAGCTAACTAACTAAATAGACAACAATATTGATGTTGACTAGTTAAAATTACTCCTTGATATTTTTTACACTAATACATATATTTATATGGATAAATAATAAACTAATTATTAAATTATAATTACTTATATATAGATATTATATATAATTTATGAAAAACATTTAACAAAAATTAATTCTATTAAAAAACAAAAACTAAAAACAATGTAATTTCTCACTGCATCCTTCAACTCAGGTAAGACCTAAACAATAATGAAGAGGATAACAAACTATTTTTCAACCACTTAAAGTAGATCCAACCGACTTTAAAAAATAAATAAATTATATTAGTTTTATTAAAATTAATTCAATCTTTGTATATAACCATTTTAAAAATATTCACAATGATTATATAAAATTTTAAAATTTTCCATAATTAAAAATTAGTTTAGTATTTTCTTCACCATAATAACAATGAATACATCAAAATTGTCATGTATACTATCTCCCTATATCACCACAATTGAGGAGGGGTGAAATGTTTGATTTTTTTCAATGAAGGTTGCGAAATCATTCACATTTGAATTGATCCTCTTTGTGTTGACACAAGACCATGCACAACACCCTTTCCATGTTTCCATTAATTCCTTTTAAAGGAATCACCTTAATAGCATAAAACAATCAATCATTTTCTTGAATGATTTAACCAACTAGCCCTTTCAAAAGTTTGACATGATACAAAGGAAATAAGCCATTGGGCCATTCATAAGGATCACCCATTCAATGCCTCCAAAATATTTCCTTGATGCAAGAAAATAGGCCATTAGTCATTTTGAATGATTTCCTAATAGGTTTTTTTGAATGATCTACCTAATCCAAGGAAGTACACCATTAGACCATTTCAAAAAATCCTATTAGTGGCATTTGTATGTCCATGTAATTTCAAAATATTTCTCATTGGGTGTTATCAAAATATTTTCTAAATGTGAGGAATGAGGCCATTGAGACACTTTTAAATGTTATCTATTAAGTTCTTTAAACCGATCCACACAATGTGAATAAATAGATCATTAGGCCATTTCTAAAGATTGATTGGTGGGTGCTTTAAAAATATCTACCCAATGAAAGGAAATAGGCTATTGAACCATTTTAAAAAATTTGCCACTAAACACTTTCAAAAGCTTGGCCCTATTCATTAGGCCTCCTTTGAAAATGTGAAGTCAAGTCTCTTTGAAAAATAGAACAAGGCCATCAATCCTACTTCAAAAAAATTCATCAACCAATTTCAAAGTATCACTTGAAATTGGATTAAAAAAAGAAATAAACCCATAAAAACAAAGATCACTAGCCTTATACGATGTAAATACTTCAAATTTTAGCATATGGGGGCTTACAAACCTTGAACACTTTGAACGTGAACAAAAGGACTTAAGTTGGTCAAAGGATTTAAACAACATTGAAAATTAAAGTTCTAATGGTTTATTTAAAAGACCCTGCTTCATATTGACACCTAACATGCAGCCATATAATATGCATAAATGAATTGAATTTATGTGCCCATCACTATCCAACTTCAAATGCATAATGTATGTCCAAAGAAAATAAACTCTATGGGAATTCCAACTTAAAAAAGCATGTAAAACCATGCAACAACTACGTATGCAACTTCATACAAGAACATTATAGAAGCTTAATCAATAGAATTATATACCATTTCATTAAATATATGGAACACTTGCCTTTGAGACAAATTGATCTAAGGAAATCAATTTTTGGTAGAGAAATTTTCCACCCAATTGTAAGCATCCACTGCATATACTACCCCCAAACAAGGATATGAGGTCATCTAATCTAGGGGGATCCAAAAACGCCAAAATGAAAAGTCTCTAATTCTGTTAGGCCCCTATACTACTAGTGTAACCCCTTATTGTTATTATTACAACCCACTTATTATATTGATGTACCCAT
>APFE031211995.1:133176-145450 GCA_000404065.3 Pinus taeda | reverse complement strand
TAGGTTAGTCGTGGAAAGAATATAACACAACGCAACAAGCTAATGAGGTAAATAATCCATCTCATGATGAGACCTCTTATCCTTCAACTTAAAAGCCAAAGGCCATTACCCTAGCTTGGTAACTAGAAATTATAATTACAATCCATTAGATCCTATGATCATGGTAGGCCGACTCATGATGAGACCTCCTATCCTTTAGTAAATTATAATTTTCATTAATCTTAATAGATTACTTAGTAAATTGGGTGGCATGTCAACTCCTTAAGAGTTAGGGATGGTGTAAGAAGTGTTGTAGTAATTACTTTTCTAGCTTGCAAATTTTGTCCTCAATTTTTTTTTATGGTCATTTATTGTTGGAAGATTGGAATTAAAAGACATTCTGTAAGTGGTGATGAAAGGAATGTAGTATAGGCATTATTGTAATTTTTCTACAATTGTAGAAAGGATTAAAAATTCATGGAAATTTCAAAATTCTGATAATGATTTCTTATAAATGATTTTCTAATGATATCCATAAAGCAAATTGGTTTTCCATCGTCATATAAGGAGAAAGATAAAAATTTTACTTTCCCTAAAGGAATAAAGATATAACTTAAAAAAAGATGATAATCACATGTTAAAGATCAACAACTATATAAAGGACACAACACTGTGCCTAAAGAAACAATAGCACAATGAAGGAAAAAGAAACTGTGACTAAGGGAAAAGCAACTGTTACTGAGGAAACAATGGCTATGACTAAGGAAACAACAACTATAAATGAGGAAACAACGATAGGGACTAAGGAAACAACAACTGTGACTAAGGAAACAACAACTATGACTAAGGAAACAACAACTATGACTGAGGAAATAATGGCTGTGACTATGGAAACAACAACTGTGATTGAGGAAACAACAACTATGGCTAATGAAATAACAACTATGATAGTTTTTTAGCGATGATTTATTTATTTTATTTTTTATTTTAGATTTATGTTATTTTTTATATTTATTATTATTATTATTATTTGTTAATTAAGAAATAACAAGAAAAAGAAGAACTATTTACATTACGTACAAAATAAAGAAGATTTTTTGAAAAAGATTTACTTGGTTGTGGCCACGGGGAAATTGCCCTGATCAACTACAACCTGCAGATTGGAATCATTATCAATTTTGTGAAGAAAATAATATTTGTAGGAGGCTGATCGTATAGACAGAGTTGATGCCAATTGGTAAGGAACGAAAAGCCGACATTGTCAATTGTAGAAAGGCATACTATTCCATTGTCATAAACTTTGGTAATTTCGTAGGGTCAAGCCACCTCATTTAAAGTTTGCTGGAAAATATTGGAATCTTGAATCATATAGCAATGCCCAGTCTCCTTTCTAGATTTTTTTGACAATTTATCATGTTTTTTAGCCCTCTGTTGTTGAATTAAGGCAGTATGTTGTAAAGAAAGAAGACATATTTCATCTAATTGATTGAGTTGTTGTAAGCATTGTGTCTATGTTTTTGTGAGGTCCAATTCGAATTCCTTATCAGTTTTGAGATTCTTAACTTCGAATTCAATTGGAAAAATGGGTTCCTTACAAAAAAAAAGTAGATAAGGTGAATAGCTAGTAGTATTGTGCCAGGTTGTCTAATAGGCACATAAGGCTTCCAAGAGGTTGTCATCCTAGTCTCGATGATTCAAAGATACTATTTTAGTTAAAATGCCTGTAAAACTTTATTAGTGCTTTCCACCTAACCATTTTCTTGCTGATGGTAAGGAGAAGTGGTCCTATGTTTAACATAGTAATTTTGCAATGTGGTTGAAATATGTTACAAGCTCCCGAGGTAGCCCATATCGAAAAACTAGTTCGAACATAAAATTAATGACTGCTTCTTCTGTGGCCGTTTGGGAGTGCTACTTCTTCAACCCATTTAGTATCATAATATATACAAAACATAATGTATGTTTTCTGATTTTAAGTCGGGTTAAAGGAGCCTACAAAGTCCATTGCCCATCTTTCGAACGATTCTATTACAATTTGGGGTTGGAGGGGAATTTCTCCAGAATGAATGGTATGACCCATCCTTTGACAACTATTGAAACTCCAGAAATATTTATTTGCATCTTTAGATATTTTGGGCCAAAAATAGCCTATCCATAATACCTTGTGTCTAGTTCTCTGATCAGCAAACTAACCCCCACAGGGTTCATCATGATTGGCCCTGAGGATATCATAAATTTCATCTTCTCTGTGACATCTTTGAATTTGAAGATCAACCCATGTATGAAAAAGGTAACCGTCCATCCATGAAAATCATACGTTGCACTGGATAATAAGCTTCTTTTTTCGAGATGACAAACATGATAGCAATTTTCTAGCTGCCAAATAATTTTTTACATCAGCATACCAAGGTGTTTTGATAATTACAACAAACAAATGTTCATCCTGGAATCAGTCTTCAACTTGGGAAGAATCAATCTTCAACTTGGGAAGAATCAATTGCAACTAACATTCTTAACAAAAAGTCAGCGACAAGGTTTTCTTTTCTTGGCCGACCTTTTATGGTAATGTCAAAATCCTGCAACAATAATAACAAGTGAGTTACTCTACCATTGGTAATAGGTTTGTTAGCTAAATAATGAATGGAAGAATGATCAATGTACAAAAAAATTGGATATCTTGTTATGTAATGGTGAAATTTATTTATCTAATAAATAACAACTATTTTTTTTCTTGTCATAGTTTAATTCAGTTTAGCCAACCGACATAATGTTCTTGCTAATGTAATAAATGGCATAAGTATTTTTATCCTCTTCTTTTCCAAGAACTACACCTATTGCCATATCTAATGCATCTGAGGATATATGAAATGGTAAATTCTAGTTTGGTCATCACAACAAAAGAATTGTTGAGACCATCCTCTTCAGATATGCAAAAGTAGTATCACATTTATTAGTCCATTCATATTCCACATGTCTAGTCAATACATACAAAGGTGCTGCAATCTTTGAATTTTTTTTTCTAGAAAACAAGGATAATAACGAGCATAAACAAGGAAACTACATACCTATATCTGCATTCAAGGAGTAGGAAGTTTAAGAACTACCTCGATCTTAACTGGATCTACCCGAGTGCCTATAGAAGAAATAAAATGTCCTAGAACTAGGTCATCTGTCATCATCATGTGACATTTTTCATGATTGAGGCACAACCTGGTGGCTATACATAGTGCAATAACTTTCTCAAGATTATGCAAAGCTTGGTCAAATTCATCACCATATGGGGTAAAATCATCCATATATAGTTCAATTCCCTCACTAATCAAGTCAGAAAAAATACTGAGAATTTCCCTTTGAAAAGGGGCTGGTGCATTGCACAACCCAAATGGTAAGACTCTATATGGAAATTTTCCCCATGGACAAGTGAGCATAGTTTTGTCTTGGTATTCAGGGGTAATCTATATTTGATTATATCCACTGAACTCATCTAAGAAAGAAAAGTATTTAGTTTGAGCAAGAGTGTGGAGGAATTGATCCACAAATGGAAGGGAAAAATGATCCTTCTATGTGGATTTATTTAATTCTCTATAGTCGACACAAATTCTTCATTAGCCATTCTTTTCGGGGGCTATCACTAGTGGTGAAACACACTAACTATTAGAAATAGGATATATAAAATTAACATCAAGAAGTTTTTGAAGTTCCTATTTTACTATATCTCTGAGGTGTGGACTTAGTCTTCTTTGTGCTTGACGAATGGCATATGCATATTTCAAATATAAATATGATGTGTACATAGTTGTGGATCAATGACCTTCATATCTGAATATTCCTAGGCAAAAGCCTATTTTTATTTTTGAATAATTTGGATCAACCTTCCACACTGGAGGTCATTAAGGTTGGCATTAATGTTCATAGTTTTCCGAGGCTCGATTTCAATATGAATACTATTGTGAACTGCAGTCATGGGTCTATGTTCAACATTGAAATTGTCTAACGGATCTCCTTGGGATTCATTATCAAGCACAAATTTTAGCATTTGACAGGTTAGGTTCCCAATAATATAAGGTTGATTAATAAATCCATTAATTACATCATCCTCGGTCTGTTTTTTAAAGATAAGGGATTAATCAATAATAAGAGGAGAGCGTAATTTTCCTTCCTAGTATTCGGGTGGGGAACATCTAAAATCATCAGTCGATATGATGGGTTTAGTGGGAGGGTATAAAATAAAATTCTTGATGGCTGGTCCTTTAGAAATAGTCATGCTTCCAATTCGTCACCCTATGTATGCATATGAAATGGCAAGTTATGGTCTTCCTAATATCAAAGGGTTTCCTTCTATTATTTCCAGGATTTAGGACTAGAAAATCTGCTGGATATTCTCAAGAATCTACAGAAATAATAATATCATCCAAACTTCCCTCTAGTATTACAATATATTTGTTAGCCAACTCCAACATAGTAGGAGTTGGTTTAAATCTAGTTATTCCAAGGAGTCCACAAGTTTCAAGTGTTATAATATTTATGGCTACTCCCAAGTCCACTGAAGTAATTGGGAAATTATATCCCTAAATCCGGATAGTAACAATAGGGTTTCTAGGGTCATCATATTTAATGGGTACTTATTTCCCCAGAATAAGATCAAAGAGTTTCCGTAAAATAGGGACGGTAGGAGGGTCTCTCATTTCCCGCCAAGATCCTTAACACATAATTCTTTAATGGTTTTAGCATAAGTCGATATTTCTCTAATAGCCTATAGGAGAGGAATTTTGATATATAAAATTTTTAATTCCTCTAAGAGATGAAAATTAGGATGTTTAGGTGATTTTACTATGGCCAATCTCTCAGGGAATGGAGGAACAATGTTCATAATCTCAATAGGTGCCTAGTTTTTAGTTGGTTTGCTGGACGACTTTGCTTTAGTAATGACTATAGCGAGATGAGACTATTATGTCAATAACCGCTCCTTAGCGAGTTTATCATTTTTTTATTGCTCCTTATTTTTTGAGTGATCTTCTCGAAATATGGTTATTCAGAATACACCTTTTTTTAGAGCATATTTTTGACACTTTAAATTTTCTTATGTATCAAGTATAAACATTTTTTTAAATGTTAGTGATTTTCATGTTGATTTTGAAAAGTGTTGATGCAACATCAACACATTTTTTTAGAGGGCTTATTTTCGACACTTTAATTTTTTTTATGTATTAAATATGAATCTTTTTTTTAAATGTTAGTGATTTTCATCCTGATTTTGAAAAGAGTTGATACAATATATCCCCTTTTTGTTTAGAGGGCTTATTTTTTACACTTTAAATTTTCTAATGTATTAAGTGTGGATATTTTTTTAAATGTTGGTAATTTTCATGTTGGTAAAAAAAAAAAAAAAAGACAAAAAATCAAATATATAAATTAAAAAAACCAACCTTGTAAAAAAAATAATTAAATAAGTTTAAATAATCAAAAATAAAAAGAAAGAAGGAAAATATTTCAAAAATACATATAATTTAAGGAAAAATTAACAAAAAAAAAAGAAAAAAAAAAAATTTAAATAAATTCTTTAAAAAATAAATTAAATTAAAAAAACAAAAAAACAAAAGAATTTTTGCCCCAGTGGCCTAGGTCATTCCTAGAATTAACTTGGCTGCCTAGGCTGCGGGGCCTCAGGCTTGGGTGGGATGCCTTTGTGTAGTGTCGCCCCACCTATGCCTGAGCCACTGTAACCCTGTGCGGCCAAGGCCGAACACGACCATGGCTGTAGGGCCTTAAGTTTAGGTAGGGCAGGGTTGTGTAGCACCGCCCTGCCTAGGCCCGAGGCCCCACGGCCATGGCCCCTTAGGGCCGCGAGGCCTTGGGCCTATGCAGCCATGGCCGAGGGCAACCAGGTTGATTTCAGGAATCGACTTGGGCTGCCCAGGGGGCAACCTTTTTTTTTTCTTAGTTTTAAATTTTTTGTTATATATATTTATAATATATAATATATTATATATTATATATATATATATATTATATTTATATATCTATATATATATATTTTTTTTTTTTTTAACTATGTGGTGTTTAATTTTATTTATTTTTTTTAAACTTGAAAGAAAAATGTTTTGATTTTGTTCTTATTGGTTTTTTTGTTAATTTTTAAATTTTACAAGTTATTTTAGATTTTTTTACATTTTTATATATTTTTGTATTTTATTTATAATATTTTTATATTCAATTTGTCTGGTTTTTATGATTTTTTTTTAACTTGTTTTTTTTGTGTGTTTTGTTTTATTTCTTTTAATTTGAATTTTTTGTTTTCTTTGTATTGTCAGCATTTATTATTTATACTTATTTATTATATTATTCCCTATTCTTCTTCTTCTTCTTTCTTCTTATTATTTATTGTTATTATTATTATTATTATTATTATTTTGTTCTATAGGTCTATGTCGATCCTTGACTAGCAACTTGATTCCATTATGTACAATTTGATAGTTGATTTAAAATTTTTTGTTATGACGAATCGAGTCTTCTGTCACAATGTGTCAATTTCATGGTTGGTATTTAAGTTCTCATTACAATGGGTCGAGTTCCCCTACACTACGTGTCAATTTGATGGTTGATTTTTAAATTTTTGCTGCACACCTCCTCATTAGTTGCTTGATGATGAGATGCTAGAGCTAGAGGATGTGCCTTATATTTCTCATGACATAGTAGACTAGCCACCTCCTCCTCCACCTTAGAGTTCAACATACCATTTTGAGGTAGTAGTTGACCATCCATCATATTCTACTATAGACCAACTACTTCCTGCTCCACCTCTGTTGAGTTTGAAAAATGTTGATCAGGCAATAATTGACCACCCATTGTCTTCTACTACATATAAGGTTGTCACTACTACATCTATTATATTAGATATTTTATTTCACTTATATGAATTTATGTAGTTATTTGACTTGTTTGTGTGTGTGTGTGTGTGTGTCTATATATATATATATATATATATATAGATATTACATTTTTTGTTCATGTTTATGTAGTTAATTTATATGTTGGTGTTGATGTGTATATTGCTAGGTCATGTAAGATATGTTCATTTAATGTGCTTGCAGATATATGTGCATGTGATAGTAGTTATTTGACATGAGATTTATATTAATTTGAGGATGTGTGTGGTGATGATGCTAGATTACAATGTTTGAGTTTTTTTAGACATGGTCAAGATGATGATGCTCTGTTAGATTATTAGATTTGTGTGCTAACTAATGATGTTTATATGTGTTAGAGGTGTATATAATTAGATGATGGTAGTGAGTTCAAATGTGTATCTTAAATGATGTTTATGTTAGTTATATGGTTATCATCGTAGTGTTTATTTTTATGAAATAATATTTATTATAATTTTATTGGGAAACTTATATCAAACTTTATATATGATTGATGCCAAAATGACTTACCTTTTAAAAAAATGGCAAAGAGTATCTTTATAATAGTTACGAGTTAATATGGAAACTGAGTAAAATTACATAATATTTTTAATTCTTGATAGTCATTGATTATTCAATCTACTTATATTAGTAATATTTCATATCACAGAAATAATTAAGGTAAAATAATTTAGAGTCTTAATAAGACGAAAAAATGTTGTAACTCATTCAATTTTTTAATATAAATAGTTAATATAATAACAATATTCAAAAAGTACAATATAATTCAATATTGGGTTTATAAAATATCAATCTATTGTTTAATTTAAAAAATTAGTGAGGGAATTTCATAGCCTGAACTAGATCCATCTTAACTCTGGATCTACCAAGTGCCAAGAGGGATAAAATCTCTTGACATGCAAACATCTTTTAGAGGGAAAAGAGATTTGATCCCTCTAGGCACTTGGTAGATCCAAAGTTAAGATGGATCTAGGCTGGTATAATATATATGTCGTTGGCATTGAAATATTTTATTTATAATTCACATCCTCCACATTAAAATGCTAAGATATGTTGGCCCCTTCATATTTTTTTCTATAGTATAAATTTATTTTTTATTATTAATATTTCTAATAATTACTTATCAATCGTATTAAACATTGAAAATTTTACAAATATCTTTCACACATTGAATTAGAAAGAAACTATTAATGGAATAAGAATTTCTCAATCTTTCTCTTAAATTGAAAATATGAGAAAATTTTCAATTTAAATTACTTTACTTTTCTCTATATAAAGTATTATAAAATTGTGTTATTTAATATAGACATTGAAATATTTTACTTATGGTTGATAGTAACATATTTTTTGTTATAAATATATATTTG
This sequence comes from Pinus taeda, assembly GCA_000404065.3. Taxonomy (NCBI): domain Eukaryota; kingdom Viridiplantae; phylum Streptophyta; class Pinopsida; order Pinales; family Pinaceae; genus Pinus; species Pinus taeda. The sequence continues at coordinate 137,178 of APFE031211995.1, read as the reverse complement.
TTTTACATATCACATGTAAATGGAACTTAGAATGAATTGCACACAATGTAATATCAATAATACTATTTCTTGTCATGTGAAAAAATTAGATTTTGTCCTTGTAGTAAAAAGTAAATTGTAATTTTTTACTCATTATATTTCTTCCTCATAATAAAGGCTATTTTTTTTATACTTTCAGTTATTTTATATCTCTATATAAAGATATATAGGATTAATGTGTAAATTGAAGTATTGTAATTATGGACGACATTAATTTATTTTGTTATAACTATTTTTAATTTGTTAATTTAAATTATTATTTTATTATTTTTAAATGTAATGTTACATGACAAAATATCTCCCATACTGCATTGTAGAGCACCTATAACTTGAAAAATTATATTTTTATAACATTTAATTTATTACTAAAGTTATGAGATTTTGAAGCAATTTAAATTTGATATTTGTAACAACTCTTACCAATTTAAATTAGAGATCTCCTTCTCTAAATATGAGGATCAAGAAATGTAAAATAAGACTTGTGAAGTTACTTGTAGTTGGGGATTTTCTCTATTAGAAGTTCTCCCTTAAAGAGGCAAGTGAACATTTTTCTAGTAATAAAGATATAACATTTTGGTTATTTATTTGCTATTGTACTGGTTTAAATTTAACTCGTTTAATAATAAATATGAGTTAAATATTACAAAAATGATACTATATTAGATTTAGACTTTTGACAAACACTATATTTGATTATCTCTTAATGAACAACTAGAAGAATATTGATTTTTTTCCATATACTTATCACGAGAGTGTCACTAAAAACCATGTTTTCACATTCCTCCTAGCTAATATTACATCATATTCACAATGATAAATACATGTCTACTTTAGAAAATTTAGTTATAAATACATATAAATAGATATTTATTTTACATAATCTAAATATGAAACAAAAATGCATCACCATGTCTATTTGAAATTCAAAGAAATGCCTCTTAATCACCATCATAAATGTGATGCGCATGATATGTTCATATCGCACCGATGCAATCATATTTACCAAACACATCGCAAAAATAATATTTAAAAATATAGCTATAACTCTGTGCATTCAATAACGTGAACGTTACAACTTACATACCCATGAAAAAATGTTATACATATGCAATAATACATAAGTGTGACACACCATCATGAAAATTTAAATTTGTGAACCAAAAGTGGTGCATCATACATATGTGTGTACTGATTCAGTGCGGTTGTGTTTTACAGTGCACCAGAATTGGTGCATGACTATGTTTTTGGCACATCGATGGTTTTTTTTAATTGGAAGTTATGTTTCCATATTAATAAATACATTTTTTATTTAATAAAAAAAAATTGTATTTTATGTATGAGGTTGATGTATTTTACATGTAAATCATGTAGTAAAGATGTTAGTAGTGGCTGGAGCAAGAGAAAATGACGGACCCATAAAATATGGTTCGATCATGGGAGGCTAGAGAGAGGGAGAAAACCTAATTGTTGTCCTACAATGCACACTCGAGGTGTCTTACCTAGATCTTAAAGGTCCTTGCTACAAATTGCCATGGTGCCATGGATTTCAAAAATGGAATTATTAAAAGTTTGTACTTTGTTGATTGTTGCTAATTCAAATGATAAAATAAGAGTGAAATTAGAAGGCAGTGGTATGTAGAAAATAATCAAATTAGGGTTTCATGGATCTTATTAGTCACACATCAAACACTGTGAAAACTTTTAGGTGTTCCTTTCACACCACTTCCATTATCATGCAGTTGATGTCCTTCAAACTAATGACATGATCTATATGGCTTAGGCTCGTGACTTTCAGTGACATGATGTATACGGCTTGGGATCGTGACCTTCAATGATATTTTGAGAAGGATAGATTTTAGTAATATATCACAGGCAACAGCTTATTATGTAGCCTTATCACTTATTACTACTGAACTTACAAAGACATGTCTACTTTAAATAAATTTACTATAAATACATAAAAAAATAGATATATATTTTACATAATCTAAATAGGAAAGAAAAATGCATCACCAAATCTATTTGAAATTCAAACAAATGCTCTTAATCACCATTGCATTATTTATCATTTAATTCTTAGCCATAAAATATTTATTAATTTAACTTTTATTTATAATTACCATTGGAAAAAAAAGTCAAAACTGTTCAATTATTCAATGTTAAAATCGTCATAGAGTTATCACTACCCAATAAGAAAAAACATGTGACTAAACCAATAAGTATCTAAATCAAGACTAAATATTCAATGTTATTTCTAAATTCACTATTTTTTTCTCATTTTCCTATTTGAGAAGTGTTGTGACCTTGAATCCTTATTATCATAGATAATGTACACAATTGGAAATAATTAGTTTTAAGTACTATAAAAATGTTCCACTGCAAAAAAATGTATAAAAAACAATTATGAATATTACCAATTATATTATAAAATGGCAACAAGACAAATAAAAAACAATATAATTAGTGAAATAAAGAAAACAAAAACATACAATAATAGTATAAATGATGAAATAACACAAGTACATATCAGTCTCCATTGTAATCACCTTGATTTTCTTCCTCACTTGGCATGATAACATGGTTATTCTAAAAAATGTGTTTTGATCTAGGGTCATGTATTAATAAAAACCACAAATCCCTATCCAACATATCTGGGTTAAAAACACCTAGTTGCATTGTTTTGGGAAAACATAAGGCTCCCTAGCTTCATACTACATCTTTCTAGAGTTGATAGATAACATCCCATTATCACAATATTACTTTTCATTATTTTGATCAAAGGTGTCCCACCACTTGCACCTAAAAGTAACACATTGGAACAAAGAGGTGTCCACTTGAATGATCTCTTGTGTCTTTCCAATGTAACATAATGTCCCCTGCATTAGCTTTTAATCACGATGGCTAGCATGACTAGATTGGTCAAACTCGACTTCCACTCCACAATCTTTTGTCATGCATCCATCATTGACATCCTCCGTGTGAAAATGATGTCCACATGCCTACATATATGGGAAAAAATGCACCTATGAAAAAGTAAAAAATCATATTGTCATGTGTCTAATAACCTGAGCATAATTAAAAATATATCATATATATATATTACAATTCAAAGGTTTATTATGAAGTTAAAATTGTATAGAAAGAGATTATAATTACTGACTTTCTGCACCCAATCCCTATGTTTAGCAAATCCTCTTCATAACATGGGTAATGACCAAATGTGTCATATTTCTCTCTAAATTTATCAACAACACAATTGTTAGGGCATGATATTAGCATATTTTATTTTAAATGATTAGGATAAGGAAAACTTCTATCATTCAACCATTTGAATTCTTTCATATCACTATCCCATTTCCTCCTCTTCTCCTCACACAATGCGACCCACAGTTGTGTCGCTTCCATATTGTAAATAATGAATTTGTTGATGGCTTCAATTTTTGAATTCGTTGGTGAAATCAATCCACCATATATATATATATATATATATAGGACGTATGAGATCAAAATATGCATTAATATGAATTTTAGTGTGAATAGTTGCTATGTAGTAATTTGACAAATGATGAGCCCACACTTACTCTTTATCATGTGCCTATTTCCATTCGTTTTGAGAAGCTCCCCTTCTCTTGTGCCTTCATCCCTTTTATCTTCCCAAATCACAATACCTAGTGTGTTGTCACTATGCTTGATGTACTAACTAGCATAATAAAGAGACTCATACGATATATACCCCTCTGCGATAAACCACTAAGGTTTTTCCCTTTGTCAAACAATTTTTCTTCTTCATGTACCTCTCTAAGAAGAACATCCAACGACAAGAATGACTCCAACTACTTCAAGCTCATCGACTAGGTGAATTAGAAGATGAACCTGCAAGTTCATCAAACTTGTTGATAGTTCCTTCTTAAACATACAAATAGTCTCATCTATGTCTTGATGCCATCGTGGAATGCTAGCCAT
>APFE031211995.1:108923-126096 GCA_000404065.3 Pinus taeda | reverse complement strand
CTCTGGAATATCTTTTACCCTTATGTTCAATTTTTGGAACTCCTCAATGTGCTCCATTATTGAACCCTTTTGTTTGAGACTTATCAATTGGCTGAAAAAAGTGTTGCTTTTTGTGTTCTCATAATGTGCTATCAATTCTTCCGTAAAAATTTCCCAAGTGATAAATTGTTTACGAGAGCAAAGACATTGATACCATACAAACTGATTTGGTTCCAAATATAAAGTTGCAATACGTACGTTTTGTGTGTTTTGCACAGTATGGAGATTGAAAAATTGCTCCATCTGTAATATCCATGTTGCGGGATCCTTGCCATCAAACTTCCTCATATCGATTTTTGGAATATGGTGCGTCTTCGATCCAACATTATAGTCTATGAAATCATGATTAACATTTCCTTTGTTTTCATCATGAGTTTCCTTTACTCCCCTTTCACCATTAGTAAGTATTTCTTGAAGAAAATTTGTCAAATCTGCCTTCAAATCTGCCATGTCTGTCTTCAACTATGTCTTCAAATCTATCTTCAAATCATCCATCTTAGCTTCCATGCCCTTTATCTTAGATTCCACGCCATTTATCTTAGATTCCACACCATTTATCTTAGCTTCGGTTAGCTTTTGTGAGCGTGACATTTGTTGCATTTGTTCTTGTAATTTTGATATATCATGTAGCATTTCTTCCTCTTCTTCATGAGTCATGCTAGAGCTTTCAGGTTCCTTACTAGGTGTTTGCATTTTCTTTCCTCAGGGCATCAGTTACCAAGAATAATGCTCTACTATGCCCTTTGAATTCCTTCAAAATAAATTTTCAAACCAATCTTAAGCAAAAATTTAAAAGAATCTACACAACATTTTTGACTTTGTAGGAGCTCAATATTGCCTCTGATGTATCTCTATACTTTTGGACCATCTATTTCTTAAATTGCGACCTACAGTAGCCCTCTGTGTCCTCTTTCCAATGCCACCAATCTGATCCAAATTGGAATCTCCAAGGAAGAGTTATGCGAAATCTCCCATAGTGACCTGATTATAGACTAGTTTAGTGGAGTGAACTTGTACGACATGCCACGAGTCACTATTTCGACCTTTGGCTCTGAAAAATATATACAAGAAACTATAGTCCGTCCTCTTTTTGTACCTTCTTATGAAATTTTAATCCGATGCTCAGAGAGAAAGTTATGACGATTTTCCCCAGGTCACCTGTTTGGAATGTAATTCAGGAGTCTGCAAAAAGACCAACTTCGTCAGATCATATCTCTGCAAATATAGCATGAAGAGCTCTAAAATTCAGATCTAAGGTTCAACGCAATTTCTTCTCAAATGGTTTTTTTTTTTTTTTTGCTTCTGAAACATTACAGAAAAAAAGTTATAGTGAAATGCCACGATGAACTATTTGGAGCAGCGAAACCCTAGATCAGAGCTGTGATACAATGTTATTGAACAGCTCAAGAAAAGATAGAAAAGATAGATCACACCTTAATTCAGCTCTTCGAGGGGGCAACCTCCTTACATTACATAAATGAACAATTCTTGGATGATTAATGACAAACCTCCTTTCTATATATAGGAGTCTAAGGAGTCAAATATAACCAACAAGCCTAACAATAATAATATAAAGCCACAAAAATAACAATAGAGGGATTCTATGGGGCATAGTAATAACAATATGGGGATAGGGTCACAACAATATTAATAAGCGATGCAACTACAATAGTAATGGGGTAATCACTAGTATTATAGGGACCCAACTCCCCATATCACTGTATTCAGCTCACGTTTATATTGCACGTCAAACATCTGTCATCATGAGGTGGCGACTGAACAAGAAACATGAAAGTGATCGGAGTGTAGTTGTTATTAAAGGTTTCTTGGTCGGTGAGAATGGGCAAAGAGTTGGGGCATGAGATGAAGCCTGTTTGGGAATCTGCTGGGTTTTATATTGAAGCTCTGGTTGCATTGGTGGCCACATGGGGTTTCTTCATTTTCATTTACCGCAAAACGTCCCTTTTTTTGGGGGTTTGAAAGCATAAATATGATGACCAATTTATGTTTATGATATTGTATTTGATGTTGGCAGGATATTTTGGTGGGTAGCATTGACACATCCTCCACAAGTATAGAGTGGGCAATGTTTGAAGTGCTGAGAAGCCCTGAAGTGCTGCAGAAGCTTCAGGACGAGCTGCAACGTGTAGTTGGAATGGATTGTATGGTATGCGAGTCTGATCTGCCTCATCTCATTTATTTATAAGCCATGGTGAAAGAAACACTCAGGCTCCACCCAGTGGTGCTGTTTGCCACTCACTTGGCTGTGGAGGCCTGCAGTGTCATGGGATATGAAATCGCCGTAAACACTCACATTATAATTAACCTTTGGGCGATTGAAAAGAACCCGAATCCATAGGGGGAGGATGCCCAATGTTTCAAGCTTGAGAGGTTCCTAATTGAAGGAGAAGTTGGTTTGACCCACAAAACCTACACAGGTTTTCAGTGGCTTCCATTCGAAGGAGGCAGGAGAGGATGCCCTAGACAGTAATTGGGAACGCTGGTTATAGAGCTTGGGGTCGCTCAGCTTTTGCATTGTTTCAACTGGAGGTTTCCCTTGAATGGGCGGGACTGTGACCTATACATGACCGAAAAGTTCAATGGACTCACCCTTCCAAGAGCGCATAAAATTTGGGCTGTTCCAACCCCTTGGCTTCCAGTGTTGTAATTATTGTATACTAATAATTGTATACTTCTAGATAACCAGGCAGATATTGTCTCTTAATTCTAGAAATACTATCTTCAGTAGAATTCATTCTGCGATCAAGGTGTGTGAGAATAATGGAGAAAGTTCTGGAGTGTTTCATCTTAGATGAATGACTATTCTCCTTGTGGGATTGTGTTTTCTAATTAGGTTTTAGATATTATCTTCGAGGAGTTTGTTCAATGTGTAATTGTTGTTTGTTGGATGAATGCAACGTGCCAGTGCACATGGTCTCCAGGTTGAGCCTTGCTTCACCTAAAAGATACATCTCTCCATCTCCCTATTACTTTGTCTTTCATTCTTTTTGTTTTGGTATCAAACCTACCTAATTTATGACAATTTTCAATGATTTCAATTACACTAGTTGTGTACATTTTTTGCCAAGTTTTATTTTGTTGTTGGGTGTGTGTCATGCATATGCAAATCGGATTCATTTTGTATAAAAGTCAATGATTACTCTCTTTAGACTCGAATTGGTTGATTCGGGCATTCTCTAGTTTAGCTCGTACAAATTTGAAAGTTGAGTTGTTGGGGACTAGCTACCAAGTCTCAGTAGCTTTGTTGCGATACTGATTGTTGGGGTATTTATTTTCTCATTAGTGTAATGTTTGTGAATATCGAATTGCAAAATTTGTAGTTTTTGGAAGTTTGTCGAAATATTTTCATAAAGATTGGAAATCACTTGGTAAAGTGTGATTGATCTTATCTCAAAGTGGTTCATTAGCTATATGTTTTTTCTTTTTAGATTTTTTCTACAATGATCATTTAGATGATGCTTTTGAAAGCATTTTCACCCATTTTTAGTTAAAAGAATTATCCAGTAAACATAATGGTTTTATTGATGCCTATGAGTATTAGGAGTTACAATCTTCTCCACCGGATAAACATAATGGTTTTATCGATGACTATGAGTATAAGGAGTTACATTCTTCTCCACTGGATCCTACCATTGAAGAGTTTTGTATTTGATCACGACGAAGGGTGTAACTAGTTGAGTCTGGAACAAAATGCATCCTACCATTGAAGAGTTTCTATTTAATCACAACGAAGGGTGTGACTAGTTGAGCCTAGAACTTTTGTTGAAGATTCAGATGGTGACCAAGGCAACGCAAGATGGAGAGCACAATATAGAAATAAAAAATCATGTTTAATGGAACTAAAAATTATTATTTAAGGTAATCATTATCTCAAAATTTCTCATCTCTAAGATCCACAGTAACCTATCGAGGACAAAACATATCATATTATACATGTTCAACAATTAGCAACATAGGCCCTTATGGGACAATCCACAAAGAGCACATGGAAGAGATAAAACATTGTATGGGTGGAAAGAATCCCATCTTCATATGCTTGACGCTTAACACTCGAAGTGGTGAGAGGAGAAATACTCCAAGTTAGCTTGCACTCCTTGGATTGTTATTTAACACAAGTTATTATGACAAACCATATCAAAATGCTTAAAATGACTTAAGAAAGGAAAAGTTAGACTTTGGTATGATAAACAATTCATTTTTCATAAGTTAGACTTTGGTATGATAAATAATTCATTTTTCATTAATGGGGAGTGAGAAAATAATGGAGAAAAGGTTTTATATTATTAGGATGAGTGATTATTCTCTCATTGTGAAAATGTTTTTTAATTAAGTTTTAGATTTTTTTGGAGGAGTTTGTTCAACTGCTTTGTAATACTATATATATAATTGTTGTTGCTTGGATGAATGCAATGTGTTAGTGTAGGCATATTGTTCCTTGCCTTATATAAAAGTCATTTATTAGTAGATTTTGTGTTTTTAATTGTTAACAAATTATAACACTTTAAAATTTACATTCTAACCATATCTATGGATGCATATGTTCGAAATTAGTAATTTAAGAGTTGGGACCAGGGTTGTTCCCTGAAGCACTCTACAACCCAATATAGAGTAAATGTGTAGGTGTAATGTAAGTATGTAAACAATTTTAAATGTCTGTTTGATTAAAAAATTAAAAAAGTTGAAAGTGATAGGGATGAGTGCAAACATTTAAATATTGGCTCAATTAATAATAGAAAAAATGATTAAAAATAATAAAAAAGTTAAAAGTAACAAAAATAATAAAATTCAATTTGCTATATTTTGATTTTGTTATTAACTTGTGAATTGGATTTATTACAATACCATGGTTTATCAATACCGCCTGCCAAAAAACCATAATTTATTTCACAACCAAAATATTTTATAACAATATGACATGATTCTTAACCATGGATATTCACCACGACTTTACTGTGGATATTATTAACTTGTAAAAATTAGGGTTTGTTACAATTCCACATGGCCAAAAAAATATAACTTATTTCACAATCAAAATATTTTATAACAATATAAAAATATTCTTAACAATGGATATTCATTCGTGCTTTACCATGGTTACAATACCATGGCTTATCAATACCACATGCCCAAAACAATAAAAAAGATTCTTAATCATAGATATTCACCCTACTTTGACATTAATATTATGAAATTGTGAATAAGATTTGTTACCATAGCATGGGCTAATACCATGACTTAGCAATATCACATACCAAAAAATCATAACTTATTTCACAGTCAAAATATTTTATAATAATATAACAAGATTTTAACCATGGATATTCACCCCCACTTTACCATGGATATTATCAACATGTAAATAGACTTTGTTACAACACCATGGGCCAATACCATGGCTTACCAATACCACATGCCCAAAAACTATAACTTATTTCACAACAAAAATATTTTATTTTAATTTAATTTTGTAACATTTTTCTAATTACTTTTAAGATATATCTAAACCCTTTCTCCTCACGACTATTAAAAATATTCCATAAAAATTAAATTAAAATTTTAATAAATAAAAAATAAAAATAATTTTATATTTAAAGATGTAAATTTTATATATTATATATATAATATAATATAATAAAAACGATAGACTTGCAACAAATGGATATGAAAGTGTAACAAAATCAATCAAGTTAATATTACTCATTTTATTTTTTTTTCTAAAAGTGATACACTTGCAACAAATAGATATGAAAGTGTAACAAAATCAATCAAATTAATATTACTCATATTTATTTTTCTTTGTAAAAGTGATACACTTTTAAGAGATGGATATGAAAGTGTAACAAAATCAATCAAGTTAACATTATTCGCTTTTATTTTTCTTGAAAAGAGACCCATACTAAACAACTTTAGCATTCCACTTGTTTTAAAATCTGACACTCTACTTTTGCCAGATGATGTACACTTTACCGACACTCCACCTTCACGAATATCAAACGCACATGTTCACAGATATAGATGGCGAATCGATACGATGATAATGACAAAGATTCGTTCCGAATATTATCTAAAAATTTCCACCCTTATACGCAATTTACGGTTCTAGATAGCAATCACTTTAACATCACTCCCAATCTTACCCAACAATAATTATGAAAGGCGAAATTTTTTTTGAGTTGTTTTTAGTCTGATTTTTTGGAGATTCTATTATTGAAGTTAAATTTGTATTATTTAAAATGGTTTTTAATTACATATCTGGATTCAGCACCCTGAAAAATGAGAGGCTTTGATTGTGTAAAAATTAGCTATCAAACTTGTGATTCCAAAAAAAACCAGAGAAAAAACTTCCAAAAAATTTTAAAAACAACTCCATTGAATTTAAGAACCAAATTCTATTTTATCTCATGTGACGTCAGCTTGATGATGATAGCATTTGACGTCTAACTATCAAATATGTGACTCTTAAACCTACACGTCTGACGTACGCGGAATCGCATGAAGATAAATGAGTGCACGCGGAACCACTAAATGAACGCGGAGAAAGCCATGGATTCAGTAGTTGATTTTCTGCAGAACTCCATTGCTAGCCTGAGCCTGACCCTGAGCCTTAGCCTCAGCCAAGCGGTGGCTCTAGTTCTCGTGGCCTTAGGTTTTGTCTATGTGGTGAACCACAGGCTGAGAAAACGGCTACGGCTTCCCCCGGGTCCGTCGGGATGGCCTCTGATCGGCAGCCTGCCACTTCTGGGCAACATGCCCCATCACTCGCTCTATCGGCTATCCAAACAATACGGTCCGATTATGTATTTGAAGCTCGGGACTACCGACACTGTGGTCGTCTCTTCGCCAAAGATGGCGGAGGCGTTCCTAAAAGCGAACGACCTCAACTTCTCCAGCCGGCCAGGAAACTCAGCCGCCAAATATATTGCCTACGACAACAACAGCGTTCTCTGGGCTCCGTACGGCCCCGCCTGGAGAATGAAGCGCAAGGTCTGCAACATTCATCTCTTCGCCCCCAAGGCCCTGGAGGAGCTGCGGCCGGTGCGGCAAGCGGAGGTCGGGATGCTGGTGAAGTCGATTCTCGAACACGAGCGACAAGGGAAGGCTGTGAACCTCGGGGAGCGCCTCAACGCTTGCGCTGCTAACATTCTTGGGCAGATTCTGTTGAACAAGCGCGTGTTCGATTCCCGGGGATCGAAGGCGAGCGAGTTCAGGGAAATGGTGATGGAGCAGATGGAATTGGCTGGAAAGTTTATAATTGGCGACTTTGTGCCGTCTTTGGCTTGGGTGGATCTTCAGGGTGTACGAACAAAGATGAAGCGGCTTCACAATAGGTTCGATGAGTTCTTAAATAAGCTGATAAAGGAACGCCAAACTGTAACGTGTAATGGACGGAAGAAGGATTTTCTGAGTGTGCTTTGGGCCCTTAGAGATGACGTGGACGGCGAAGGAGGGTATCTCACGGATGCTGATATTAAGGGCCTTTTACTGGTGAGAAAAAATCATTGAAGTGAAAATAACTACCTTTACCCTTTTCATCTGTTGTCACAGGTTTGAAGAGTTGAAGGCATTACTACTAGGATTTGTTATGCTTTTTTATTTTCTTAAAACAATTGAAATTTGTGATAAATCTAGTAAAATTTTACTCAATGAGTGATCGAGAGAATATGAACCTTAATTTATCCTCATATTCTTTTTGAGGTTGGATCTTCGGTTGTAAGTCTAGATTATAAGACACCTGAACTCATCCTCATACTCGATGTCGTATTTTCCGTTTTGGCTGAGTCTTGACTATTCTGTTGGATGTGGGATCTTCGGCTCTAGGTTGTGAGTCTAGATTATTCCAGTCGATGTCAGATTTTCGGCTTTCTGTTATGAGGCTTAACTAGAAGGTTAAGAATTTGATTGATTAATTTTTGCCAAATATATGGTGTATGTTGTTAATTTTTAGATTGTTTTTATATTGAATGGAGATATTTTTATATGCTCCACACTTCATGACAAAGTGTCATTGCGTTTCCACCACACTTTTATCACAAAAAAGGTGGGTTTTCTCTTCCCAAACTTCTTTGGGGTTATTCCACTAGCCAGTTTCACATCTAAGGTGTTGTGATCATGTCCTCAGCTGTGCCAATAGTACCCTTGCTTTTCCTTTAATAGCTGCTCTTAAATATGTTTTCTCACCATGGTCACAAGTTGGATTGAACCTTTGATGTAGTATGTTTTTTTATGCCCATTGTGATTGGTCCACATGGGAGTCTTAAAGGCTTCCATCACAAATTTTTGCATTTCCTCATTGGTGTTAGGGCATTTATGCAACTTGATATTCCACTTTTTGTTTTGCTTCATCCAAGTTTTCCTCTTATGATCAAATCCCTTTTCCATAGCTATCTTGGGCCGAAGTTGGTTATCCATGTTTCTAATCTTATTTAAATAGCTTATTAACTTGGTTATCGTTGTTGCCTCCAATGGAAAAGTGTCTACTTTAGCCAAAATGATTTCGTGGCTTTAACTTTGAGATTGTTAGTAATTAAATGTTTCTTATTTTTTTGACATTTCTCTATTTTTTCTAACTGCCTCCAGCTACAAGTTGACATGCAACTTCCCCATACTTCTCAACCGCAGAGAACAACTAGCTTAACCAACAAATCAAAAAAGATTTTCTTGGTTTTTCAATCCCAAAGTTCAACGTTTCTACACCTATTTTAAGATAAATATGATGCTCTCCATCCTCCTAAATTATGGTTATCCTCTTGAATTATCTTCATCCTCCAAGTCTTCCAACTCATCCTCTAGTGATTCCAATCCCATGATATTTATATTATTTCAACCTTCCTAAAAAAAAGTATTTGATTTATCTTTTTTATTAAAAAAATTGTAATTTTGTTTTGTTAATGTTCACTTCATCTCCTCTTCCCGACAAAAGTTTTCTAAAGCTTCCAAGTGTTCTCTTAATCCATATTGATTTTGACATTAGAAGAAAATCCTCAGAAGCAACTTTGCGAGATAGGTTGGTTGAGATTAGGATAAGGGAGATTAGGATAAGAGCTTGAGAGATGTTGGAGGCCCGATTTCTTCCATTGAAAAAAAAAATATAATTTTGGAAAGAAAATTGACATGTGTTATTTTTCTTTTGGATGGATGTTTACCACTTATGCACGTGTTGAATGCTAGTCAGACACGTGTTATTTTTCTTTTAAATGGATGTTTACAACTCATACACGTGTTGAATGCTGGTCAGACACTATTCACAGCCGGAACGGATACATCATCAATAACAGTGGAATGGGCGATGGCAGAATTGACACGTCACCCAAAATTGTTGAGGAGATGCCAAGAAGAATTGGACTCCGCGGTGGGAGGGGAGCAAAGAACGTTGAAGGAGTCGGACCTACAAAACCTGCCGTACTTGAAGTCGGTGGTGAAAGAAACTTTGAGACTTCATCCCCCGGTACCCCTCCTCATTCCTCGGATGGCAGCGGACGCGTGCGAGATAGAGGGATACTACATACCCAAGAACGCCCGACTCATGGTAAACGCGTGGGGTATGCAGCGCGATCTGAGCGTCTGGGGGAATTCGCTGGAGTTCAATCCTGACCGGTTTATGGTCAGCAGCGTGGACGTTAGAGGGAGCGATTTTCAGGTAATTCCTTTCGGCGCAGGTAGACGGATCTGTGCGGGTATGAGCATGGGGATCCGCATGGTTGAGCTCATGCTCGCCACCCTACTTCATTCCTTCAACTTCTCTCTTCCCCATGGACAGCTGCCCGAGACACTAGATATGGCGGAAGCCTTCGGTCTTACAATGCGCAAGGCAGTGCCACTTCTCGTGGTTCCCACTGCCCGTCTCCCTCTCCATCACTATAATTAGAGAAATGGGCCATTTGGTTTCGGAGTTTGCTTGCGGTGGTGTAGGGCATTCAAATTGTGAAAACCTCGAATCCTCCACATATTTATCATAATTTCTTGTAATAACTTTGATTAAAATTTGTGCTTGAAGTAGGTTAAATATAGACTTCGTTATAACTAAATATATGTACATTGAAAAGATAAAAGGGTTCGACCCGCTATACATGTTAGCACTGTGGTGCAGCTTGTATATTAGCACTGTTGTGCAGCTATTGTATTTATCTCGATTTTGTATATATGTAAAAATTGCGATCTGGATTAATATGGTTTCTAAAGAGGCACTTATCCCTCTCATTTTTTTTTATATATATATTGAAAAGATAAAAATATGTTATCATTTAGTGAAGCTATGATGATTGGCCAAATTTATATGTAAGATTCGTTTTCATTAAATATGTTTTTATGTTTTAACTTTTAGAATAGTACATTTTAAAAGCATTATTTTATGATTTTAATTTAAATTAATTAAATAAATTTTGATATTTTTAAAATTAACATAATTTTATGCATTTTTCAAATTAATTAATTATCGAAACTCAATAGAATAATAAAAATTTGATTTTTATCAAATTCTAACCTACCTGAACCAGGGGTGAAAAGAAGATGTTTTCAATGCCTCTTTGCAATGTTTTTATTTTCTTAAATAATACCATCCTATACAATGTTCACATCATATTTACCAAATTGTAATATAATATAATATATTTTTTAATTTATTATTTAAAAAATGTTAAATAGATTAAGGATTCGTTAAAATGTGTTAGTATTTTTCACCACATTCATTATAAGAAGTATGTTTTGCCCTAATAATATCATACCGTTTTTAGGGAGACATTTTGATTCTAATGACATCATACCATTTTTTAGGGAGACATTTTCATTCTAATGAACTATTAGAAAAATTGAATTTTGAGTTTACATGGATACTTTTTTGGGTGAGGTTTATAAGTATTACCATGAGTTTAATTCTTGTAGTCCAACCCCAACAACCCAAACTAACTCCAATGAGTATTTAATGATGTTTTAGGTGGAGGACAGGAAATAATACTCTTATATTAGTTGAGTTTACATATTTGTCCATGTATATCATTGCCGAAGTTTTTCATCTATTAGGAAACCCCTATTTCTTTGCTTTTTTATAATTCTTATCATTGGAAATATGCTCCTTTTTCACTTTCTTTGTTTTGAATAACTTGTATCTTGGTTGGGTCCACATGCACATCGTACTCATCAATGATGTACCCCAAATATTGAACCTGGGTCATACCAAAAGTGAAATTCTCCAAATTAGCACACAATTTGTGTTGTCGCAAGGTTTGGTGGACCTATCGAATATGGTAGAGGTGATCTTCCCAACTCTAGATAAAGATCAGGATATCATCCAAATACACTACCACAAATAAGTTGGTGAAGGGTTGTAAGATGTCACCCATAAGCCTCATGAAGGTTGTGAGGGCATTTGTCAACTCGAAAGGCATGACCAACAATTCGAAGAGGCCCTCCTTGGATTTGAAAGAAATCTTCCACACATCAGAGGGTTCAATTAGTACTTGGAGATAACCTGAATCCAAGTCAATCTTGCTGAAATATTTGGCCCCCTTGAGCTAGTACAGAAGGTCATTAATCTGTGGGATTGGATACCTATTCCAGATAGTGATCTTATTCAATGCCTGATAGTCAATGCATAGTCTCTAGGTCTCTTCCTTCTTTTGCACAAACACAATTGGGCTCCACATGGTGATGAAGTTGGCCTAATGTGCCTTTTTTGCAAGAACTCCTAAATCTACCTCTTGATTTCATCATTCTCCAGAACAAAGCGTCGATAGATAGGCCCGTTGGGTAACGATGCACCCGGGGTCATATCAATGGATTGGTTGACCTAATAATGTAGGGGTACCCCTATGGGTGAGATGAAGATGTACCTGTAATCCTCCACTACATTTTCCATCTACTCTTGTTGTGAGGATTATTGTTTGGAGTTTATGGATGTGGCCACAATCTTCTTCTTTCCCTGAGGGTGAATCATCAGGAAGATAAATTTCTCAGTTTGGAAAATGATTTTACTGCATTGCTTTGCAGAGATCAAAGAGATGGTGGTAGGAAGTGCTACCTCTGGTATCCAGTATAACTTATTTCTCTGAGAAATAATACCATTGCAAGGCCTAGACTCATACATATCATGATGCATCCATAGGTATGGTTGGCCTAATAATACATCACACACTTCACGCTAAGAAACATAACACAATAGCTCATATGTGAAGGGCTTGATATTGTAGGGAAGGTGACACTGCTGGCTATCGTAGAGATCTCATCCTTAGTAAAGCCAGCTAATGGTGTACGGTTGCAAACATGGTGTTGTCAATAGGCCTAATTGTTTCACAACCCTTACTAAAATGAGGTTCTTTTGGCTTCTTTTGTCAATAATGAACTGCAATGAAGAACCCTTGACCCATGTTTGTGAGTAGAAGATTCGCTTCCCCTCCTCTGGTTCTTTGGGCTCAATCTTCTGGATCTTGGTGGCGACAACAATGGTGTTGGGATATGCATCAATAATCTTCTTCCCTTTGTCATTCCTCTTGTTGAGTTCTAACTCAAAGTCAGAACATGCATCTGATTCAAAAGTTTTCAACTTAGCCACCAACGATTACTTGCCTTGACACTCACTTATGTTATGAGTGGGGATCTTATGGAAATTACATCATTTCCATGTGTCCTTCTTTTTCTTTGTCGTTTTTTCCTTTGCTTGTGGCTTCGGTGGGTTGTCTTGGGTCGCGCCACCTTGGCTTGGTCCTTTTCTTTGTGGTTTCGGGTCACCTTTCCCTTGCTTTGGATTCATAGATCTAAATCTTCACTTCTTTTATGTAAAATTTCTTCTTGAACTTGATAGTGTATCAATAGGCGACACCAAGCAAGGAGATGTCCAGGAACTCCATCTCGTCCTGGATGTACTTGTTTAGACAGCTGCAGTAATTGAGTACGAAATTACCACTCAGAATCCTTGATACCCAACTGTATGGGAAGGGTATGAAAAATATTGGTGAACTCAGACACATCATGGTCCCTTCCCTGCCATAGCATAGTCCACTTTATGTATTTATCTTCATAGCTCGTGACAAGGTAACATTTTTCATTGATGGTGTCACAGAAAGAATTCCAAGTGGGTGTGGTTAAAAATAGTGAGGGTTCACTCTTGTCTTTCTGTTCATAGTAGGCTTCCCACCATTCTGTGACATGGGGGCTGAATTTGAGGAGTGCAAAAAAAATATTTTCCTTATTGGAAAAGTCATGAACCAAAAAATATCCTTCCAGCAGATTTAAACATCTATCTACGACGTTTTCATCTATCTAGCTTTCAAATATGGGAATCTCAAAGTTTACTTGTACCATAAAGGGAGTGGCGCCTCTAGAGTGCTTGTTGGATGTGTTAGACACATACATGGCTAAAGCAATATGAAAGATAAACATTAGATTAATTTTCTTATTCACAATGATATATATTTATAATACATAGGAATGACCCTTGGTTTCATATTCCAAGTGGTCCCTTGGACTCCCTTTGGCTATTCATCTTCCACACCAACCCTTAGAGGATTAGGTGTCCAACATTCCCCCCTTAATCTGAAGGGTTATGTATGAGTCCAAGAAGAGAGTTGTAATACAAAACGTGAAAAAATGCATAGAAGCACTAAGAAAAATGTGCTCTTTGAAATGTTGGTATCAAGGGAGGTGGTTTAGGGATGACCACCAACACTAGAGTGCTTAGTGTGATTCCCAGAACTCTTCCAAGTATGGCAAGAAGCCGAGGTTTTCTGTTAGAGGAAGTGCTCCTAATGTTTTGAAGAGGGAAACCTTCAACCATGAAAGGGAGGTCTCACCCCGCATAAAAGGGAGAACCTCAACCTGAAAATGGAGGTCTCAACTTGTGATGGTTTAAGGATTACCACCAACTATAGAATGCTTAATATAATTCTTGGAACTCTTCCAAAACTGGTAAGAAGCTGAAGTCTTCTGCTAGTGGAACTGTCCCCAGTTGTTTGAAGAGGCATCATCAACTAAAGGCATGCTTATGGACATCTTTGTCTTTGGCTACAACTCTAAATTTGGTGTGGTAGGTTGTGGCTCAGGCTCCCTTGTTGTGGCTTTGAAGCTTGTATATGACCATCACTTCCCCCCCTGTCAGGTACAAGGTGAGATGATTGAGAAAACTCAACTACAAGACTGTTCAATACTTTAGAAAATGTTCTGACATATGACTAAAATATCTTCTTGGTTGTTGATGCCCATTGCCAAGGAGTGATCCATCCAAGATGAATCTTTGTTCTTGCAAGAGGCTTTTTTTTTAAGCATCTGCTTGAAGAACGATTGGTTTTATTAGTTCTTACATGGATGAAGATCAAAACAATGATATTTCATATGGCCAACTCGGTCACAGTGTTGGTATTTAACAACTTTTGGCTGCGAATGTGGAGGAGTAGAATCTAGAACAGCTAAAGGTGAACCATCATGAAAAAACCCAACACTTTGAAATTTGATAGGCTTTGAGTAATTTGGAATATGAAAGGAAACCTCCTTATCATATCCAATACTTATTCTATGCTTATTGCTGATGAGCTCTTCCCAAGGTCTAATGATGGGCTTGAGAGGTGTAGACTGAACTTCTACATCTGCATGCAAATATGCTCTGGAATTGGGCACTAAATCAACCTCAACTTTATATTCTTGGTGTTGATGGGAGTTTGTCTCAATGTTCTGAACAAAAATAGGTTTAGAATGATGACTCCACTATTGTAATTCTTCTCGCTGAAGTTGAGACTCCAAGTGCAAAAACTCAATATTGTCCTATGCATTTTGGAGAGATATTCAAATGTTAAAAAGAGTGGTTTTGCTAATTTTGATAGTGTCACCTATAGCATATTGTATCAAAGTTTCCAAATACTCTAATACTTCATAAAACTTGGCCATTTTCTAAACAACTTAAGCTAAAGAAATGAAGGGTGTCGTCTTCAACCAATAATGCACCCGTTTACAATCTAAACAAATTGTAAATATTCTTCAGTTTGGATTGATCTTCAAAGTCAATGTGCCATTGATTTCATAAAAAAATATCAAACTAAAATGTAGAATATAGAACCCCACACTGTTAGGTCCCTATACTGCTACTTTAACCCCTTATTGTTATTAGCACAACCCCCTTATTATATTGTTGTGCCCACGTAGTCCCCATATTGTTATTATTGTGCCCCATAGAAGCCCACTATTGTTATTATTGTGCCCTTACATTATTATTGTTATGTCGGCTCTGATTATATTATGACCCCTTAGAATCTTATATATAGAAAGGAGGTCTTGCCATTTGTATCACCTAAGAATTGTTCATTTGTGTAATGTAAAGGAGGTTTCCCCCTCGAAGAGACTTATTTCTAAGGTGTTGATATATCTTTTCTATCTTTTTGCGAGTTGGTTTCATAACATTTGGTATAAAAGCTTTGGATTCTAGGGTTTTGCTGCTCCAAACAGATGACTGTGGAATTTTCGCTATGAAGTTTCAGAAGCTAAAACAAAAACCCATTTGAGAAGAAATCGGTTTGCACCTAGGGTCCAAATTTCAGATCTTGTATCGCTATATTTTTGGAGTTATGTTCTAAGGAAGTTAGGGTTTTTGCAAGCTCCAAAATTTCATCTCAAATAGGTCATCGTGGAATTTTCACATTAATTTGTTTTCTACGAAGGTTTAGACTCTGAAATTAAGAGCCAGTTGTGCTGAAATCCTAGGGAAGCTTGGGCCTGAATTTTAGATCTTATTTCACTATATTTTTGGAGATACAGTTCAAGACGTTTAGGGTTTCTGCAGGATCCTAAATTACATCGCAAACATGTGACCAGGGGAAAATCATCATAATTGTATCTCTGCACATCAGATTGAAATTTTGTAAGAAGTTATAGAAAGAGGACTGAATATTGTTTTTTGTGTATATTTTTTAGATCCGAAGATCAAAATAGTGACACGTGGCACTTCATACAAGTTCGCTCTTCTGAAAAGGTATATAATTAGGTCATCCTGGGAGATTGTGCATAACGCTTTCTTGGAGAATCCAATTTCTCTCATACTGGTGGCATTGGAAAGAGGACGTAGAGGGATACTACAGGTTGCGATTTCAGAACTAGAAGACCTGAAATTATAGAGTTATAGTTGTTTCAATATCGAGCTCCTAAAATCAAGAAAATAACATATGAGGAAGTTTGATGGCAAGGATCCAGTAAATTGGATACTATAGATGGAGCAATATTTTGATCTACATGAGGTGCCACTGTTATAAAAGGTACATATTGCATCTTCATATTTAGAACTGGATCAATTTTTATGGTATAAAGGGCTTTGCTCTCGTAAACCACTTGTTACGTGGTCAATTTTCACGAAGGAAATGATAGCACATTATGAGGATTCAAAGAGAAGCACCTTCTTTAGCCAATTGATAAATCTCAAACAAAAGTGTTCAATGGTAGAGAACATTGAGGACTTCCAAAAATTGAATATAAGGGAAAACGATATTCTAGAGAAACAGAGGATTGATGTCTCCATAGGGACTTTAAAGGATAACATTCAACATGAGGTTCATCTTTGGGAACCCGATTCATTGGAGAAAGCATTCAAGTTGGTAAGAAAAATGGAAAGAAAAATTATTGCAATAAGGAAATCTACCCCTCACAACTATGAAGATGGAAGTGTTATTTCTCCTAGCCTTCCACAACCTACAAGGTTGACACCACAACAATTGGAAGACAAAAGAGAAAAATGACTTTGTTACAATTGCAAAGGTCATAAGTGTGCTGAGAAGAAATTATTTGACATTGATTGTGAAGAGGAGAAAGAAAATGATCAAGAAACATCAAAAGAAGAGGATATACACCAGGAACCAACCCCAAAGAAATAAGAAATGAATCCAACCATATCTTGTAAAGCATTGGCAAGATTTACCACTCCTCAAACTCTCAAGATAGAAGGACATATCAAGAAGGAAAAATGTTCAAGAAGTGAAAGATCATATTGAGAAAGAAGAAATGAATCTGATCATATCTTTTAATGCATTGGCCGGAATTACCACTGCTCAAACTATCAAAATAGAAGGACATATCAAGAAGAAAAATGTTCAAGAAGTGAAATATCACATCGAGCATCAAGAAATGAATCCGACCATATCTTGTAATG
>APFE031211995.1:86424-106921 GCA_000404065.3 Pinus taeda | reverse complement strand
TGAAATCATCTACAAAAAAGGGAAGAAAAATGTTGTTGCAGATGCACTCTCAAGAAAGGATGAGGATGTGGAAGCACTGTTTTGTGCTATTTCTATTATCTAATCAAATTGGATAAACGAAGCAAGGGATGAATGGAAGAAGGATGAAGAAGTGTGGCCAGTCATTCAAAAGTTGCAAAAGATCCCAGTTTAAACAATATTGCTAGAACTTGATGAGGAAGGAAAAATCATATTGGAACCTGGAGCAGTCACAGAAATAAGAACCCGAAAGCTACGAAATCGATCAATTTCAGAGTATCTCATCAAGTGGAATAAATTACCCACTGAAGATTCCACATGGGAGGATAAGAATTTTATACAAAAGCATCAAGAACTACTCAAGCATTAAGGACAAAACTTTTTGAAGGAGAGGGGCATGTTAGGTCCCTATACTACTAGTGTAACCCCTTATTCTTATTAGTACAACCCCCTTATTATATTGTTGTGCCCATGTAGTCCCCATATTGTTATTATTGTGCCCCATAGAAGCCCACTATGGTTATTATTGTGCCCTTACATTACTATTGTTATGTTAGCTCTGATTATATTATGACCCCTTAGAATCATATATATAGAAAGGGGGTCTTGTCATTTGTATCATCTAATAATTGTTAATTTGTGTAATGTAAAGGAGGTTGCCCCCTCGAAGAGGCTTATTTTTAAGGCGTTCATCTATCTTTTCTATCTTTTTGTGAGCTAGTTTCATAAGACACACCAAGAAAAATTTCAACTATACATGTGAGAAGAGATAATGATACTATCATTACTTACTATGTAGTATTTTCTATTGCTAGAAAATATAACATATTCGTGATAGTGATACAAACAGACTCTTGGTTGGAGAAAATTGATTAGAATTCGCTCCCTTCCATCTGATTCTTTAATTTTTATTTAGTTCGTCATAATCCACATTTAGGTCCAGCTAAAATCCACTTCTTTCCCTAGGATCTGCCTATTTTCTCCCCTGTCTCTATGCAGCAATGGTGCTTCACACTGAGAAATCGGTGTACGGAAGGGAATACAAGGTTAAGAACATGTCTCATAGGTAGACTTTGATAGGTTGGAGATCGAGTTGGTTACAGAAAGTCACACTAGAGCCGAGGGACCGAGGCTCAAGGGAGAGGACCGAGTGGAAGGATCCCCAATTAATGTAGAGACATTAGTAGATCCCTAATTCATTCATTTTTCTTAGTAGAGAGAACATTCATGCAGAGATGTTAGTCTTCATTACATGGGAGCTCCAAGCGTTAACCAACAACGTCGAGACATGGAATATTAAAAATGCATATGACAATGTATGGAAGGTGGAGCATTATACCAGAGTTAAAACACAGGGTTATAGACCGGTGGCAGAGGATTGTGGTATGTGGGCAGAGGATTGGCGCTCAACTATGGTATGTGAGTAGAGGATTGGTGCTCAACTATGGTATTCTTGTAGAGGACTAGGCATTAACCGAAGACCATTAATATATATGGAATCGACCTCAAAATTCAACTGCTCAAGGATGGGCACTTGCAAGACCAGAGACTTGAAAACCTCTCAATTACAACGTTGTCGTCCAGTGTGAATATCACAACAAATGTTAATTTTACGACGCCTCTGGAATAGAACGTGTAGCAAGCGCTATACCTATGTTAATTAACAAGTGCTTACCTACTGATTCTAGCATAAATTGCGATTGTAGACTCCTCTCTATGGCAGTGTTCTGAAATTCTGGGGGTCCCATGTCCTTTTCTTAGATCACAACATTTTTTCTTAACATGTCTGGAAATATATTGTTGGCATCTCAGAACTGTGATGGAAATAATAAAAACCCCACAGATTCTCATGATGAACATAAGTGGCCGCATACAGTTTTAAAACATCAACTTTATTTCAAAGACTGGATCAATGGTAGCACTGAGACGAGTAGCAACACTAATGATGTTCAGCTGATGATATCGGTCCCTGAAGAATTTTTGAGTAATGATGAAGAATCAATGAATGCCACTCCACAACTAGCTGAAGAAGAGCAACCAACTATGCCTCAATTTGAGCTCATTCCACTGCATAATGACTTGGGCTTAGATGTTGAACCATGCACGAGGGACAAGGAATTTGAAGGTTATATTTGGAGGAGGTGCGAGATGAAATTCAGCAGGGACAGATGAGACCTTCATATTTCCTCCCCATATAGGTATATCAAGATGATAAGGGTACCTTGTGGTCTAAGGAAAACAAGAAAATGTGGGTTTTTTGAATGGCCGATGTTAGCTCCATTGCAGCGAAGCTTTTCTTTAGCCAGTTTTTTAGGATGCCTCCTAACATTGGTCAGTGGGAAGAGGTATCGATGGCATAATATTTTATACCTAAGTGGATATCAGTTTGAAACTGATGCATTCAAGACTTTGAAGATGCCTTTTCTAGCCCAGGTACGCTTTCGTATTCAGAAGGAATGCTTGCCATTTCTAGAGGAAAAATTCAAGGTTGCGATTAAAGATAATCACTATGCGAAATCTAGCTGAAGGAAAGAGATTAGGCGACGGTAATAACAGATAGGCTTAGATGACAGAGCCTTAAATTTGATGATATCACAAATCAATTCCAAACCAAACTCATATTGGAGAAACTATGAAATAGCTATGAACCATATGATATAATGAACATAAAGTGACATGAACCAGTGCTCACAATAATCCCAACGCATATATAAATATGACCCTCATATAAAATGAAATTTAATTTAAGAGTAACACTATAACTTCCAATATAAACCTTGAACTTCAATTAATGCATAGAGAAAGAACATATATACCAGGATTTAGTGGGGCAAAGAGCCAAATTTGGGTTCTACATTCTAACGGGTGCAGATTTGAGAGAGTCTAGATAATGCCCAAGTCTAAAAACAAACTCATAGAGAATGACCAAAAAAAATAGTGGCTCAAATTGGAGCACAACAGGAATTCGCCTGCTCTGATACCATGTTAGACACATACATGGTTGAAGCAATACGAAAAATAAACATTATATTACTTTTCTTATTCACAATGATACATATTTATAATACATAGGAATGACCCTTGGTTTCATATTCCAAGTGGTCCCTTGGAATCCCTTTGGTTGTTTAGCTTCCACACCAACCCTTAGAGGATTAGGTGTCCAACATGATGAATATGCATCACCTCTGGGTAGTCGTTGAAGGATCTAGGCAAAGTTATCCATCATCGCATTCCTATGTTAGTCGAGAGTTTCCTCAAGCAATATTTTAAAAGGATCTCTTGCTCCTTCGTCTTTATTTTCTTCTACCATGGGAGGTCGTCTGGTTTTGTGAGGTTGGTCTTGAAAAGGTTCAACCAGTTCGAGCCTTAACTTCTTATACCCAGACATCTTTGGGGACATGCAAAGAAAAATAGAGAAAGAACAAACCACTATGATATTATTGATCTAGACTTATACAAAAATGCAATAGAATATAGATACAAGCATAAACACAAAGATGCAGCAAAAATAAAACTTCATTTCATTAATATAAAAGAATTGAAGTATGCTTACATACAAAATAGAAATAACTTACTTGGGCGATGGTAGCTTATCTCTGAGAATATATGTGGAGGCTACATGCCTCTAAACCTGTTACAATGAGGCTCAGGGGCCTTTTTATTATTGAACAACAAGGGAAAAACCTAAACAACCAAAACCATAACCTAAGGAGTGGAATGCCAAGAGTTTGTGGGCCCCGTTAGTATTAGTTGGGCAACCAACTTCTCGGGGTCGTAACTTGATCATATGATCTTCGTTTTCCCCATATGACACCTCATTATAAATACCTCTCCAAGTACTATAAGATTTTTTGTAGGTCTATATACATAGGCAAAGACCTGCTGTGGACCTCAAAAAAACATTGTTTAGGGGGGTCAAAATAGCTTCGAAAGTTTAGGACCTAAAAAAATGGTAAAAATAGTAAATGTTCCTGTAATCAAGGAAATAGATGAAACTAACTAGAGGTCTAGGTGGAATAGGTGGGTGACCACCAATATCCACCTGGATCATGAATCCCTTTCAAACATAAATAAGGAAACATTATTGTGAATTAAACTAGTAATAGTTCTAGCTCTAGAGTTTGACTTTGGGTTTATATGTCTGAAGGATGAGGTTCAGTCGAAGTCCTTAATTCATATTTTAGCATAAAATTTGAAATCAATTGCAGTCAAAGTTTACTGTCAAGGGTGAAGGTTCCATTACTTCATGTTTCCACCCCAACCTTATTGAATTTTTAATCAAATCCTTTATATCTAGAAGTATCGTTATCGTAATTAAGAAAAGTACAACCACAAAGTCTTTATTTGGATTAAAGTCAAGCTGCATGGAATAAAACTATCTGAACTAGAGTGTACATCTGGATCATAGTTGATCTCCAAATTGTAAAGTATCTAATATGGAACCCATAGTGATTTATAACTAGCAACCAAATTATAGATTTTGGAATATGCGCTAAAGGATATCAATATTGAAATAATAATTGTGGAAAGATATCCTTAATTGTGGAAAGATATCCATATGTGAATATCCTTAGATCTTTGAAATTTTCACAATCTGAAAAAGGTCCCAAAAAGTAAGTTATAACATAAATGAAAAACTAGCCTATTTGAAGTAGATTTCTAAAGCATTTAGAAACACTAATTTCCATAGGTCATATATTTTAAATTATAATGAACCAAAGTATACAATTTCTACAATATGTACCTAGAGATATATTTTCTGTGTCCTCAAGATTTCACAATTTGAAACATCTCAAAAGGAAAGTTAAAACAAACAATCCAAGATGACTTGTTTGAAGCATATTTCAAGAACATTTAGGACTCAACACCAGTTCATACTTAGCCTAAGAGAGTTTGATGCCTGTGGTGATCAATGAGAGGACTCAACACCTACAACAAGTTCTGGAGAGAACTAGCCAGTTGCAGAGTGAAAGGAGGAGCAAATCAGGGAGTAAATCATGTAGAAATGATCTTGCATGTAGTCCCATGCATGCATGGACAGTCAAAGGCGCCAATCTGGTGAAGATTCCAATGTTGAAGCCTTGCATGTGAGTGAATGCTCTAACTAAGTGTCCACATTGCCTTGCATGTGAGTGAATGCTCTAACTAAGTGTTCACATGTGCTAGCAATGAAAGTCCTAGGTGTGTAGTACCTCCAACATAATCCTTATAACAATTTTAGTCCTTAATTTGAAGAACGAGTTGTAATTGAACATGGGATATCAAAATCATTTTCAAATCCACGAGTAGTGTTATTAAATACTCCATCATGCACAAAAACGTTTCTGCAAATTATTATCTCTTATGATTTCAATCGAGATAACGAGCATTAAAGTTGAAGTTTACTTTGTTTGGTTTATGCTTTCAACCACTGCATTTGACCTTGCAGGTGTTTCTTTTCGGAAGCACATGTATAATTTGTCTTATCGATTTTTTATGACGAAAGTGATACACACCTTGTTAAAAATTTTAGCAAGACAAAAGAGACACACATGTTGTTCTGCTATGTAACATGTTCTATAAGGATGATTAATTTTCCATTTCAAACTGTATGCTTGCCTCCGCACATTGGGAGGAAACTTACTTCCGCACAATACTATAACTTGTCGGTGCCACGTCGGACAACACCGCTACCGTAGCGTGGTCTGTCATCGTTTTCACACTTGCCTCGTACACATATTGCTTATTGCATCGCCTCTGTGCTCAGCTAGAAGATCCTGTAATGAGAAAACCGATCACACAACCAACAAACTCATCACAATCACTCAATTTTGTTATGGTAAATTGATAAAATGCACCATAGTAATGGAACAAACTTGTAGTAATTTGATGACATGGCCATTTCCATAGACTTTTGTGTTCCAAGAAGAATTGAAGAATTTATGGGGATTGTTTTGTGAAAAATAAGGCGCAATCACACATTTCTCTAAGCATTTCTTTCTTTGGATCTTGCAAACAACACATGGAGTATTTTGTGACTTGAAAGTATTTGCTACACTCATCTGCAAAAGAATTTGATGCAAAACTAATAATAGTTATCAGTCTTTTACTGACCCTAGTTGGTCCAACCTTTCACCTTTTTATCTGTTTGGTTAAAATTAACTGAGTGTTGAGTGTTGGAGTGTTGAGTTAAATCAAGTTAAGTGATAGACGATAGTTGCATCTCAAGATATTTTAGGATAGACAGTGGTTGTATGTCAAGATATTTTAGGCCCATCACTAGTTGGAAAAGGTTAAATACCCTTCACACGATTCATTGTAAAAATCCATTTTTTTTTTTTAAACCTCCTATGTTTTTCTAGCCTAGTAGCAGAATTAAAAAAAAAAATATTTTTTCTTCGGTTTAAACGGTCTCACCGTGCATATTGTATACACGACATTATAACACATAAAGGCTCAGCAAAAAGCCACGTTAACCGTTGTGGACTTTACCATTTCTTTGCAACACACAAGTTCCTTGAATTTTCGGTGCATTAGAGCACCAACGCGGGCCTTCTTACGGTGGGAGGCGATAGTAAGCACGGTGAAGACGTCACAAACCACATTACTCTTCATAAAAGGTACGAAGATTTTTATATATGGTGAAAAGTTTCTTTCCCATGGTTGGTCTATGTAAGTTGAGTGGAAAACTTGTGGAGTCACGTGGTGAAAGTTACCTCGAAATTTTGTTGGAAGAAGGTGGTAAAGCTTTTCATATAGTGTGAATACATCACAAACCCCATTACTCTTCATAAAAGGTACGAAGATTTATAGATATGGTGAAAAGTTTCTTTCCCATGGTTCATTTATATAAGTTGAGCGGAAAACTTGTGGAGTCACGTGGTGAGAGTTGACTCAAGAAATTTTGCTGGAGGAAGGTGGTAAAGCTTTTCATAGAGTATGAATACATCACAAACCGCATTGCTCTTCATAAAAAGTACGAATATTTATATATATGGTGAAAAGTTTCTTTCCCATGGTTCATTTATATAAGTTGAGCGGAAAACTTGTGGAGTCAGGTGGTGAGAGTTGGCTCAAAAAATTTTGTTGGAGGAACGTGGTAAAGCTTTCCATCCACTATTTAGGGACTTTATGAAGAAGGTTTTTTAACTAACAAAAAAAAGTTTTTAATTGACAAGAAAATTTAGGGTTGTGTGAAGTTTATAAGTTTACAAAATTATTTGTTTTTTGTCAAGCATGATAGTGTTTTGGGTGAAGATTATGTTTTACTAGAACACATTGAAAATCATATTTTTTTGGGGGCGATATGGAAGATAGTCTCACGCAATCAGGGAAAAAACTATAAAACAGAGGAAATACCACTGTCATGTGTCGCAAAGCGCGACTGAAGCATATTAAGAAAAGAAATCAAAAAGAAGATGCAAAGATCATTGCCATGGTTAGAGAGGTTCAAATCGCAATCGAGGAATTGAGAAGTCTAGCAGAAGACAAACAAAAAACCAAGGGTGATTGGTGTATCTTTGATCTATTACCAACTCCTATGTTTACAAGTAAATATTTTGATCATTTGATTATCAAGATGTTAAATTTTCTTCGAGCTAAATAGTTAATTGAGTACGAGTCTAATAACCCATATTATGAAGTATGTGATGTTTTAGCATTGAATTTTATAAAACAAGCATTGGATGAGAAATTTATGTGTAAGATAGCAAAATCTGCTACAGCCGCGGAAGTGTGGAAAATCTTGGAAGAATAATTTGGCACAAAGGAGAGTGGCATGCAACAGCAGGTTATGTCACAAGCAAAGAAATTAACCGCAAGTACAAGAGTAGATGAGCAAGGCTCTGAGAGGATAGAAAAGCTTGAAGAATCCTACTCAAAAGTGGATGACCGTTGTCAAGACTATAAAATTGAAACCCATTATGCAAGTGTGCATATGGATGAAGAAAATGCAACAAAGATTGTAGAGAGAGAAGCATGAGCCTCTTTTTGTGAGGCAGAGCAAAAACATATTAATGCTCAAGGAATCCATTGTAATATGTGTTATGTTCCTATACTAATAGGTGTCATAATTTTTGAATGGCTAAGGTCAAATCTGTAATATGTACATACCTTTTCTTTTTGCAAATGTTTTCCATATTCAAAAAATAAAAATAAAAATTTAAAAAATGTAAAGAGGGTATGTCCCAAAAGAAAAATCAATGGACAAAAATATTAAAAAATGTCAAAAAAGATGAAAAAATGAACCCCAAGAAAGAAAAAGACCATGAAGTGTGCAAGTCCAAATCCCACTGCTATTTATTTTTTTGCATAATAATGATTGTGTGCAACTTGTTAGTTATGCCATAATCCATGGTAAACAAATAGCTTAATCTTGGTTATTCCATGTTTTGAATTTCATGCTTAGAGACAGAGAATAAAATCTGACCAAACATCTTGACAGATAAGTAGATAGGTAGAGTTAATAAAAGGAGCTCAATTGTTTAATCTGAGCCCTTGGATGTAATAAAGATAGACTCAAATAGATTTCTATTGTAAAAGAAAAGAAAAATATTTTGATAAGGGTTTGCCAACGCAAGTGAACCCTAATAAAGAGTAGAAAAAATGGTAGGATGAGTAAATGGGTAAGCAGTTGGATGGTTGCAGAATTATGGTGAATGATTGGATAAAATCATATCATTTACTTTCATCATCAAGTTGCTAAAGGTATGGATGACAATGGAACATTTACAAAGTCAAAGTGATTAATTTCCCCATTCATTTTACCCTAAAGTTTACTAATTTCCCATAAGTAAAAGGAAAAGTACCTAAAACCTTAAGTTAAAGGGTTCAAAGCATTTCTCTGACTTCTGGAGGGAGCAGACCCTCAACCAGATAACTTATAGGATCTAAGTACTAAAGCCCCCTTACCAATATTTACCCCTCCAGAGTTCATATCTTTCCAGAGATAGTACATTACTGCCACATGAATTATGATCCTATCCAAAGGGCAGTAAAAACCCCTGACCAATCTATTCTATTTACCATTATTGCTAAATCTATTAATGAAATGTTACAATTACAACCAAGCCAAAGCCTGACTCCTCTTTCCATTGGACATGTGCAAAATAGATATCCTACCTTCACATCAATCAGACTGGCTCAGTAATTCCAGACCTTTATCAGAGAAGAACAGTACACCCAAAAGGACTCTCCCCCTTACCTGTGGACTATATTCTCCAACCTTGGCTAAGACATCATAGACATGATATCCAGTGTGCTAGGCTACACCACAAGTGAATTTGTTGATGAAATCATAATATCCTTCATGTCCATCTACTCTCCTGGCCAACCACTAGCCATCTGCTTGACTATGAAAATGTTATTGCTGACAAAATGCATGATCAATTCATGAGCTTAGAAAATCAAAGAGTGTTTAAGTATTCCTCAGTTCTGTATCATTTATTCTTGTATTATCAAGCTAATAGATTTCCAATTTCCCTCCGAAAAATTGATACCAAAGGCAACCCCAGATCAGTGATCTTTTGGACTTCATTAATCCATCAGTTTGACTCTCACTATTCTTATACCGACTTCATAGATCTCTTTGTGTACCCTGTGAAAACTATACTGCTAGGAAGCCCTCCCCTGGGAATCAGTGCAGACATCAGGAGGGTCATGTGGTTGTCTAAGCAATACAAAGTGGGGGATTAGTACTTGTACCAAAACCACACTGAAATCAGAATCTATAGATGTGAATTGCCACCTTACAAATTGCCAAAGTACCTCCCCATGAGATTGTTTGCTCTGAAGTACTACAGGTAATGATCAATTCGGATGAGGTGCATTTTGTGAAAGCCAAGAAGAAAGCCCAACTTAGAATAAAAGATCAGCTGGGCCCATTTATTTGTAACAATAGGGAAGTAGGAAAGGAAGCAGATGAAATCCTTCAAAGGTTGAAACTAAAACAGAGTTTTATATGGAATTATGATCCCTTAGACTTCATTTGTAATAGGAGTGTCATGCAGAAAGAGTTAATTTTGCGGACAAAACCAACCTCCCTAGAAGCTTAAGGCTTTCTAGTGACAAACAAGACAATTAAGAGCAATCCTTCTCTAAATATGCATTTACCATACAAGAAATCAAGTGTTTTAGATCCTACCTGTAGTCCAACGCTGTTGTAGTAGTCCAGCCTCGTCGATCCAGATGAGCTCCTCCTTCACTTCGAAACCTGCATTCACTAACATTCAAACGATTACATAGCACCTGAATATCCCATAAAATAAAACATATTCAACATATAGACCAAGGAGTATAGGAAACAACTCATTAATAACAAATTATTGAGAAGAATGGACTTATTTGTATTAATAGGAAACAAAAGAAACCATTACAACCTGAGCCTTGGTGTTGTGCAAGTTCCTCCCAGGGTCCAGCAAGAGTTTTCCTTTACTTTGATAAGCTCACCCACTTCCAAATGAAACAAGAAAGGATGGTAATCTCTCCTCACAAGCTTCTACAAGGAAGTCCTAATTCCAGCAGCATCTACCCTTTGGAATGTTCAGCTTTCAACCTCCCCTCCTCTGGCCCAATGCCTGTATTTATAGTGTTCTAGAGGAAGTTAATCAGGTCCAACATCAATGGGATAAGCCCCTCTTTTGGATTGGGTAGCTCCTCTCTTGATGGGATAAGTTCCTCTTTCATAGGGAAACATGAACCATCTGGAGGCGCTCAATACACGTCAAACAATCTTCTAGAATGCTCTAGAAATGACCACAAGTAACTTTTTTAAGATGAAACTCGCGCCTTTTGATCTTTACAGGAGTACGCACCCATCCCTTGACTTACAGAGCGTATAAGTACGCAGGTACAATGAGCTTGGGATGCGTACACACAGGCAAGGTAGAGAGAACCTGCGTACCCAGAGATAAACATCATGTTTTTAATGACTTTCTCTCTTTTTTCGAAGTTTGACATGGAGAGCAGAGGTATTAAGGCTTGCCAAGGAGGATAGTATGACTGTTGATGGAGCCATACTAACTGCAAATAGTCATGGTGACAAATTTTAGTGTAACAAGGAGACAAAAGAATAAATTATCTCCTTACATCCATCATAGCATCCCTGAAATTGAGCAGTATGCAAATCAGCTTGAATGGGTGGAAAATACTTTGTTAGACCGAGATAGCACAAAGACTGCTGTAAATAATGTTTTGATTGATTTAGATAGAGGATTTGATCATGATTCATTTGTACAGGTGCCAAAAGAGTCTCAATCTCAGAGACAATCACAGGGACACATTGGGCAGACAACAGAAGCAGGGCCATCAGAGAAACTAGAGCTTTCAGAACAGTAAGAAGAATGAGAAAAACCTAAGATTTTAGAGGAACTTGCTCAAACTGAACAAATCATGAGCAATCCCTCGATTTTGCAGACTCCTCTAAATAAGGAAAGGAACCCCAAAAGAGACAGAGAGGAGGCCACTCCTTCCAGTAGACCTACTGCCCAAAACTATGCTAAAAGGCAAAGGTTGAATCCATTTTCAGAGTAGGAATATACTGAGGAGACAACAGGAACTTCAGGAGCAGAGAGGACAGAAAGCAGGCACACCACTCCTTCAGGAGGGACACAAGAACCTTCCACCTCACAAGCTCAAATGTTAGAAAGGCAACAGAGTGTGGAAGTATCCTCCTTCAGGGCTCCTACTGGACAAAGCCTAGATATGAAGGAAAAATACAAGGAAATCAAAGCAAGAAATGAAATGCTAAAGGTGCAAAGTTATGCACATATCTAAAGATGGATCCAACAAACCAAACAAGGCTAATGTTAGCCTTTGACATAAAAGAAGGGAAAATGCAGATGATTTTTTTGAAGCCAACCACATAGCAACCTAAATCAATGGCAGATTACCTAAAAATAGATTTTGAAGTATTGGCAAAGGATATCCATCCTATTGACCAAATTGAATTACATAAGCAAACTGGTGGAATGGTATATTCCACCTTGACTAGCAAGGCAATAGCAGCCCACCAACTTTAGAATTCACTGAATAACATGTCAGCACAATTCTAGTTGGAGAAGGCCTCTTCATAGGCCAAAGACACTAGAATAATTTCCTTAGAGGACTTGGTCATAGAGCTAGGACATGATCTCAAGGATGTGAAAGCTGTAGAGAAGCTTATCAAGAAGAAAAATGATGACATATCTGCACTGAAAAAGTATCTCAAGATTCCTCCTCTTCATCATCCTCAGACAGCTGAGGTAATGGAAACCAAAAAGGAGGAAGAGCTTATGGACTTGGTCCTAAAGCTTAATAAACAGTTAAAGGAAACTGAGAAATAATTGGATAATTTGATACAGTCCAAACAGAGTGAGTTGGCCACCACTCATCAGATTGTAATACCTACAGTTTCCATAGCAGTGGCCTCCACCTTGGCAGCTACCTTGGCACCTACACTTCCACCAGCTACAGTGTTACTAGTAACAGGTACTTCAACAGGCACATCTACATCAACAAGCAAAGAGACACCAACAGAGAAGATTGCAGAATTGATCAAGGCGATAAAAGAAATGAGTATCCAAGCCACTAAGCTTAAGAAACTTAGAGAACAAGTGACAAGTTTAGAGACCAATTGTAAACTTGCACAAATACAACAGAAAGGAGAAGCTCAGAAGAACCAAAGGATGGTAGACAAGATAAAAGCTCGTGAAAGGGACATAACATTACAAGAGCAATTGGGAGATATGAAAGAAATCCTTTCAGATTACTTTTGAACAAACTGAATTAGTTAAAGCAATGACAGAAGCAATCCACAAGATAGTGGAGGAATTCGGAAATAAACCTGAAGAAGGCAATAAGTTAATCACATTTTTGAATAGAAAAAGCATATATCAGCTTGATGAACTAGAAATAAAAGACAAAGCAACAAAAATCATATAGATCAAAAAGGTTCTCACCAAAAGGAACCTAATGCTCAATCTGAAGAAAAGATGTTAGAGCATCCAAGCATACATTGATAGCTTTATGCTAAAGTATGGCATCTTAAGAGAAAAATGACTTCCTAGGCCTATGGTGATAAATGACAAGTTGATGACCCAGGAAGATTACAATAAAAGGTTAAAAAAGCTGGCCAAAAGCCAAGCTAGTACTTCTGGGGTGAAATCTTTGCCCAACGGAAAGGTGTTATATGATGGTCTTGAAAATCTGTTCTACATAGAGCATGAAGTCAATCACTTGTTCACAAGCAAACCAAATTTTGCCAAGTACACAGAAGCTGATGAGATTTATAGGAAAATGATAAGGATGAAATTACCTGATAGTGAATAGTGGATAAATTTGACTACTTTACTATAAGTTACTGCAGTAAATCTACATGGTAAAACATGGCTGCCAGGTAAAACAGGCAAGACAGGATCAAAGCAGAGCAAGTAAAGAGTATCCGTAGGTAGAAGATAGAAAGTGATTCCAGCACATAACGACAAAGCAACTGAAAGAGCCAAATCCAAGTTACAACAGCCAACACAGTCACAATAAAAGGGACAGCTAGAGGATAGTTCTCCATTTGTTTCTATCTTTGTGTTGAAGATATTTTTTGTTTCCTAGAATAATTATCATATGGTTATGAGATATTTTGTATCAATTTTTGTATAAATACTTCACGAATTGAAGTAATTAGGGTGGATTAAAATACATTTATGTAGACATCTTATTTTTTAGCCAAGGAGCTATTATACTCAAGATTGGACTGGTTTTGCTGGAAATGAAATAAAGCTAACGACATTTCACTAGATTCTCGTGCATAGTTGGAACAAATAAGTATCGTCTTTCGTGTTTAAATATTTTATCTTTTTCATGTTATGAATATTGATATGTGTTTCTTATTAAATCTGTAAAGAAAACAAGGAATAATATCATCAGAATTGGCTTAAGTGCTCTATGTTTTCACTGTTTGCTTTCTTTATGCTTTCAACTAAACTGCCTTGGTCTGGGAATTCTTAATTTCTCCCTTACTTCCGTAGTTTACCCTCCCTTTGCTCCATAGTAAAGGATTCTTCATTTCCCTTTGCTACTAATCATCTTTCCTTTCTTCATCTTAATCCCGGTTAAGGATCCTTCATTGCCCTTTGCCCTAGTTAGGACAATTTCATCCATTTAAACTTGCAGATTTGCTCTTGTTGTGCTAGCCTACCATGTGGACTCTTACCTTAGTGATAGATCAGATCCAGTTAAGCCTTTCTTGATTGACTCCATAGCCCAATGGCCTGAATATTTGCTTTGCCCATCTGTTTCCTTAATTCCACCACCCAATCAAAACAAACAATCACAATCACTAGGAACTAGCCTAAAATCTTATTTAAAAAAAAAGTTAAATCATAAAGAGAGAGCCCTCTCTGGACTTAGGTTGGCTAGAACCCAAGTCTAAAAGATTAGGTTTGTGGTTACCTCACACTATTCCTTCTTTGCTAACTTCTAAGAAAAAAATCTGAGTGATAACATAGTGGCGACCATATTGGGGAATTAAAACCCTCAGTCTTAATAAACCTTTGAGAAATTCAAATTTTTATATGTAAGCCTCTTAAAGGGTTATTAGAAGTTATTTTAAAAAATACATAAATAGCAAAATAATTAGAAAGAGCTTGAAATCTGGCTTCTGGGAGAACTCACTATACCAGGGCCAACTCTGATCCAAATCCTCCTCTTGTATTTGACTATCCCAACCTTATTCCGAGAATAATCAGAAGATAAGAAAGTTCAGTAAGCCCTAGACCTGTTTTTAGATCCAATTCATGCCCTGTTGAGTGGTTATTCATTGAAGACATTCCTTTTGATGAGTATTTTGACCTATCTCTGTTTAGAACCAAGTCTGAGAGTGAACTTGTGGACACATTCCTAGACCCAGAATTCACAAGAGAACTTGAAATCCAATAAGCCAACTTGTCAATTGACCAGTACCTTCTGAACTCCCCTCAGTCATCCCTTACCACTGATAGAATCCCTGAACTTTCTGAAACAACTTCAACATCTTTTAGCTCACCATCGTTTCTTCACACCTCTGAAGATCATCCCTCATCTCCATTCATACCTTCACTCCCCTATCAACCCATCACTACCCCTCAAATACCCATTACCCATGTTACCCCAACTCCCCTTGTTGTCCCAAATCCTTCTGTTATCCCAACCCCTATTCTCAATCATGTCCAACTTAGAGCTATGGCACTTAGATATGCCCCCCTTGTGATGCCTGCTCCTCAAGGTGCCTTACTAGCAGATTATCAGAGTAAAATAACCTTATTTGATGACATTGGAACTTACACAACACAGCAACACACAAAGAAAATGACAGATTATTTTGAATTGCATGAGATTGACATAGGAGATGTTCAAATGAGAATCTTTGTCCAAACTCTTGCTGGAGAAGTGAGAACATGGTTTAGATCTTTGCCTCCTCAGAGTTTAGATAGTTTAGAAGTTCTTTACCAACAATTTTTAAATAGGTGGGAGAAGAAAAAGAACCCCCTTCAAATTCTTTCTAAATATGAAAACCTTAAAAGGGGACCAAATGAAACTATTTAGGACTACTGCACTAGGTTTAACAATGTATATAATGAAATCCCACTTGACCTTAGGCCTCCACCTAGCTTAGCCCTCATTAAGTTTCCAAACGGATTTGACACAGATAAGGCTTTTCAACTTAGAGAAGGGAACCCCCATACACTTGAAGATATGCAAAGTGTAGCAGTTAGTGTATAAGCTAATCTGCTATCCAAAAGGGCTAGGGTTAGAAACGAGAGAAGAACACCTCTGAAAGATGAAACTTCACTCTTTGATCAAAAAAACGATGCCTTAGCTAAGGGAATGGAAAGGTTGGTGGATAGGATAGAAGTCATTGAAAGGAAACCTCACTAGGATAACCAACAGGCTAATCCAGTTAGGAATCCAAACTTTAGGAAGAACCAGAACCAAAACACTGGTAAAAACGGGCCTGATCAAAACATTAAACCACCTTTCCAAGAAAATTATGCTGAAAATTATCACCAAGAAGACCCTGAGATAGACACCCAAATCAACCTAATGGGGTTAGATGATGAAGACACTATTTTTCTAACTTAGGATGATAAAGAATTATACATTCTTCAACATTTACATAATCAAACTGGAGAATCTTTCGACTATAAGCAAGGGTATGACTCTGCTATATTCAAAGTGCATAAACAATACAATTTGAGTAGCAAGAAGAACACTGATGTTCTAGATCAGAACAAAAAAGCAGTTCCTAATCAGCCCAAGAAAGTAAAAGCTACGAATTAGAATCCTCAGGTTACAAAAACCCTACAATTCCTTTTAGACCACATCAAAACCCTCCCAATCCCACCATTGAAGATGTAACCGATGACCAACCTTATAATGAGCAACCTTCCACTTCAGTCCCCCTTAAGGGAACAATGGAACAACCTCCAGAAATTATATTAGAAAATCCAATTAAAAACACTCCAAACAATGGAAAAGAAGAAAAAACTACTCATAACCTTGGTGCTAAGATTTCAAATGTTCAAACAGATAAAACCCCTCTTCCTTTCAATTTGGGAGCAAAGGTAGCCAAACTCAAAATCTTAGTGCCTCTGACAGAATTGGTTAAACATGAAACTTACATATCTCAAATAAGTAAATCTCTAAACTTCGTTGAGAATAAAGACTCTGTGAATCTATTTGATGATCAACCTGAGTTAATTTTCAGACCTGATGTTAATGGAAAACTAGTTGAAGGAGGGATACCACCCTTCTACATTAGCCTTAACATCCATGATAAAATCCTACATAATGCCATGCTTGACTCTGGAGCTTCACATAATATTATGCCTAAATCTATTATGGAAAAGCTAAAATTGGATATCACCATGCCCTACAAGGACCTGTTTTCCTTTGATTCAAGCCAAGTTAAGTGTTTAGGGCTTATAAAAGATTTGTGTGTCTCCCTAGTTCAATACGCTGCTAAGACCATACTAATGGACATAGTTGTTGTTGATATACCACCTAAGTATGATATGCTATTGTCTAGATCTTGGGGCCAAACTCCAAGGATCTCTGCAATTTGACATGTCATATGCTACCATATCAGTCTTTAGACATCCCAAGAAACTGTATAGAGAGACTCTGATGAAGTATGTGTTGAGTACACAAGAGAGGCCTCAAAACTTTCCTATATATTCTGTACATTCTGATATTGATTCTTTCATACTTTACAATGCTGAAACTAATCAAGAAGACACTTTAAGTGGCATAACAATAGAACCAGAATAAATTGTATTATTAAAAGAAAATCAAAATGTCCAAATTCATGAGGTTTCAGATAACAAAGATGACCTAGAAACCTTAGTCAAGAAAGATTTCATTCCCCCAGATAGTGAAAATTATGAGCATGAAATTCTTTGGCATCTTGAATTTGATGGGTCAGTCAACAAACTAGGCATAGGAGCAGGTGTATGGATTTACAACTTAGAAAATGATCATGCATAAGGTCATGCCTACAGATTGAACTTTAAATGTACAAACAACATGGCCGAACATGAAGCACTTCTATTAGGTCTGAAACTAGTCAAAAGATTAGGAGCCATAAGAGTCTATTATGGGAGATTCTGAGTTGGTAATCAAACAAATTAATGTTGTTTATATGACTAGGGATCCTAGGTTAGGATTTTATAGAGGTACAGTTGTAGAAATATTTAACACTTTTTTCGAAACCAAGCTTGTTGTTATTCCAAGAAAACACAATATGCAAGCTCACAGTTTAGCCATGTTTGCTAGTACTTGCAAGTTGCCATTTCAGCCCAACCATCAGTACACTACTGAGGTTAGGCATAGACCGTCCATTCCTGACAACTTAAATTACTGGAAAGTATTTGAGAATGATCAACAAATTAATATTTTTTTGACTTTAGATGAGGAATTTTTAAATAGCAACATAGACACAGACATAGCATTAGATTTTGATTACACTAATGAAGTAGGAATTAACAAAGTAGAAGATGATCAAATAGATAGATTTCATCTCACAAAGTTTACAGAATCAGATATTCGAAATCTAAAACAAATGGAAATTGATGAAGCAATTGATGAAGAATCTGAAGTCATTAATCTTAAAGATATTTTTTTACCCAAAGGATTAACTCCTTTGGAGGACTTATTTGATTCAAACGATATTCCTAAAACGCCTAAAATGGAACCCTTGAAATTAGACATTGAGGAATGTAACATAGGTTCTGAAGAGGATCCCAAACTGATAAAACTTTCAAAAACATTACCTCCCAATGAAAAATTGAAATATATAGAACTTCTAAAGGAATTCCAAGCTGTTTTTGCCTGGAATTATGAGGGCCTGAAATCCTATGATACTAGCATAATACAACACACCATTCCATTAAAAGAAAACCAAAAGCCTTTTAGACACAAGCTTGGAAGGATTAACCATGTTCTACTGCCTTTTATCGAAAAAGAGATCAAAAGAATGTATGAAGCCAAGATTATTGCACCAATTAGATTATCAGATTGGGTTTCTAATTTGGTACATACTAGAAAGAAAACTGGCGAAATTAGATTGTGTGTTGACCTTAGGAATTTAAATAAAGTTTCACTTAAGGATAACTATCATATTCCTAAAATGGATCACATATTACAGAGGGTAGTAGGTTCCACTAGAATCTCACTACTAAATGGGTCTTTAGTTATAACCAAATCCTAGTCCACCTCGATGATCAGGCAAAAACTGCATTCACTACACCATGGGGCACTTTCATGTATGTGAAAATTCCATTTGAGTTAATAATGCAGGGGCCACCTTTCAAAGAGTAATGGACGTAGCCTTTGCTAAGGAAATCCATGACTTCCTAGTAATCTACCTATATGATATCACAATATTTTCTAAATCAGATTAGCAACACCTAGATCATCTTAGGCAGGTCTTTACTAAGTGTGGGAAGTATGGGATTTCTTTGAATCCTAAAAAATATTTGTTTGGGTTGGAAGAGGGGAAATTACTAGGCCACATTATCTCCAAATATGGTATTCGAGTTGACCCAACAAGAATTGAAGCCATTTTTCAGATACCACATCCCAGGAACATCAAAGAACTTTAAGCATTTTTAGGCAAAATAAACTTTTTGAGGAGATTTATCTCTAATTTAGCCTAGTTAATGTTAGGCCCCTATACTACTAGTGTAACCCCTTATTGTTATTAGTACAATGCACTTATTATATTGATGTACCCATGTAGTGCCCATATTGTTACTATTGTGCCCCATAGAAGCCCACTATTGCTATTATTGTGCCCTTACATTATTATTGTTATGTAGGCTCTGATTATGTTATGACCCTTTAGACTCCTATATATAGAGGGAGGTCTTTTCATTTGATCATCCAAGATTGTTCATTTATGTAATGTAAATGAGGTTCCCCTCGAAGGGCTGAATTTTAAGGCGTTGATCTATCTTTTCTATCTTTTCTTGAGCTAGTTTCATAACATTTGGTATCAGAGCTTTGAATTCTAGGGTTTCGCTGCTCCAAACAGGTCATCGTGCCATTTTCGCTATAACTTTTTTTCTGCGATGTTTCAGTAGTCGAAAAAAAACCCACTTGAGAAGACATCGCGTTGCAGCTCGGGTCCTAATTTTAGAGCGTTTCGCGCTATATTTGCGGAGATATGATCTGAGGAAGTTTGTCTTTTTGCAGACTCCTGAATTACATTCCAAACAGGTGACCTGGGGAAAATCATCATAACTTTCTCTCTGAGCATCAGATTGAAATTTCGTAAGAAGGTACAGAAAGAAGACAGACTGTAGTTTCTTATATATATTTTTCAGAGCCAAAGTTCAAAATAGGAACACGTGGCACATTGTACAACTTCGCTCTACTGAATTAGTCTATAATCAGGTCACTGTGGGAGATTTGGCATAACTCTTCATTGGAGAATCCAATTGGGGTCAGACTGGTGGCATTGGAAAGAGGACACAAAGGAATACTACAGGTCGTAGTTGTAGAACTTAAAGATCTGAAAGGACAGAGTTACAGTCATTTCAAGATCAAGTTCCTAAAATCAAGAAAAAGCAAGATGAGGAAGTTTGATGGCAAGGATCCAGTAAATTGGATACGTTAGATGGAGCAATATTTTGATCTACATGGTGTACCACTGTTACAAAAGCTATGTTTTGCATCTTCATATTTAGAACCGGATCAATTTGTATGGTATAAATGGCTTTGTTCTCATAAAAAACTTGTTATGTGGTCAATTTTCATGGA
Organism: Pinus taeda; assembly: GCA_000404065.3. Lineage (NCBI taxonomy): Eukaryota > Viridiplantae > Streptophyta > Pinopsida > Pinales > Pinaceae > Pinus > Pinus taeda. The sequence continues at coordinate 86,656 of APFE031211995.1, read as the reverse complement.
GGAAATGATAGCACATTACGAGGATACAAAGAGCAACACCATAACAATTGGAAATAGTAAAAGGGCTTTGTGACATATTGGAAAGTAAAATTATGGCAACAAGGAAGTCTACCCCTGACAACTATAAAGATGGAAGTGTTGTTTCTCCTAACCTTCCACAACCTACAAGGGTTACACCACAACAATTGGAAGAAAAAAGAGAAAAAGGGCTTTGTTACAATTGTGATAGAAA
>APFE031211995.1:70808-86404 GCA_000404065.3 Pinus taeda | reverse complement strand
ATTACCACTCCTCAAACTATCAAGATAGAAGGACATATCAAGAAGAAAAATGTTCAAGAAGTGAAAGATCACATCAAGCATCAAGAAATTAATCCGACCATATCTTGTAAAGGATTGGAAGAAATTACCACTCCTCAAACTCTAGAGATAGAAGGACATATCAAGAAGAAAAAGGTTCAAACAGTGAAAGATCACATCGAGCATCAACAACAAGTTCTCCAACTTTTAAAGGATAATGCCACTTCGGTGCAAAATCAAACGAAACAACAGGTAGATCAACATCGTAGTGAAAAATGTTTTGATGTAGGTGATTGGGTATTTTTACTGCTACATCTCAAGCAAGCTATTTATGAGAAGGAAATGTTGGCAATACTACATGCACTTAAAAAATGGCGACTTTACCGAATGGGAAGACTCTTCAAGGATGAGGATGTGGAAGCATTGTTTTGTGCTATTTCTATTATCCAACCAGATTGGATAAACGAAGCAAGGGATGAATGGAAGAAGGACGAAGAAGTATGGCCACTTATTCAAAAGTTGCAAAAGATCCCAATTCAAACAATATTGCCAGAAATTGAAGAGGAAGGAAAAACCATATTGGAACCTAGAGTAGTCACAGAAACAAGAGCCCGACAGCTACGAAATCGATCAATTTCAGAGTATCTCATCAAGTGGAAGAATTTACCCTCTGAAGATTCCATATGGGAGGACAATAATTTTATATAGAAGCATCAAGAACTACTCAAGCATTGAGGTCAACACTTTTTGAAGGAGAGGGGCATGTTAGGCCCCTATACTACTGGTGTAACACCTTATTGTTATTAGTACAACCCACTTATTATATTGATGTACCCATGTAATGGCCATATTGTTACTATTGTGCCCCATAGAAGCCCACTATTGTTATTATTGTGCCCTTATATTATTATTGTTATGTAGGCTCTGATTATGTTATGACCCCTTAGACTCCTATATATAGAGAGGAGGTCTTTTCATTTGAATCATCCAAGAATTGTTCATTTATGTAATGTAAAGGAGGTTTCCCCCTCGAAGAGGCTGAATTCTAAGGCGTTGATCTATCTTTTCTATCTTTTCTTGAGCTGGTTTCATAACAGTTAATTAGATTACTAAACAACATGCTAAAGAAAGATTCGACTGTTAAATGGACTCTAGAGGCTAAAAAGTCATTTGAAGATATAAAGTTGGCCCTGACACAGACACTAGTTCTCATCAGTCCAATGTTTGATAGGAAGTTCAACATATTTTCTTTTGCTTCAGAACACACAATTGCTGCAGTCCTACTGCAGAAAAATGATTAGGGTTTTGAACAACCAATAGCCTTCTTCAGTAAAGCCCTGAGAGATGCACCTTTAAAGTATAATATAATGGAAAAATAGGCTTTTGCTCTAGTTAAAGCTATTAAAGATTTCAGAGTTTATATCTTGTACTCTCATATAGTGGCTTATGTTCCGAATGCTGTAGTCACAGACATTCTAACATAGGATGGACCTGATGGAAAGAGAGGGAAGTGGATAGCCACAATATTAGAGTATGATTTAGAAATTAAACTAACAAAATTGATCAAAGGCCGAGGTTTAGCCAAGCTCATGGCTGAATCAAACTACCTGGCCCTAGACATAAACTTCATTGCAAAACTAGATAACGAAGAGGAGATGGCGACTCCACAGATCAACCAAGCCTTTACAGATTCACCCTGGTATGCTGACATAATATACATTCTACAAAATCTTCAAGCTCCTCCAGAGTTATCCAAGACTAAAAGTAGGTTCTTAAAAATGAAATCTTCGAAGTTTTGCATAATTGACAATAATTTATTTTGGAAAAATCATGAAGGAATCCTTTTAAATTGTTTGTTAAAGGAAGAATCTGACAAAATATTGTAAGAGTTTCATGCAGGTGACTGTGGGGGACATCTTTATTGGAAGACAACAGCTGATAAGATCTTGAGGGTTGTTTTTTACTGGCCCTCTCTGTTTTCTGATGTAGAGAGGTTTGTAACCTCATGCCACACATGTTAGATTTTTGAAGGAAAAGGAAAACTACTACCATTACCTTCGAAACATATATCTACTGAAACACCATTTCAATAGTGGGGTATGACTTCATTGGTGAAATTCACCCCCTTCCTCTGCCCAACATCGATGGATCTTAATTGCCACAGATTATTTTACAAAGTGGATAGAAGCCATACCCTCAAGACAAGCCACTGATACTGTCATAATAGGTTTCCTTGAGGCCAACATTCTGTCCAGCTTCGGTTGCCCTACCAAAATCATCACAGACAATGTAGCAGCCTTTAAATCAAAGAGGATGATTTATTTCTGCAACAAATATCGCATAACCCTTGGCCACTCCACAGCCTACTATCCCCAAGGAAATAGACTTACAGAATCTTCTAATAAGAGCTTAATAAATATAATCAAAAAACTGTTGGAAGATAATAAGAAAACTTGGAACAAGAAATTAGTAAATTCCTTGTGGGCAGACAGACTAACCACAAAGAAATCCATTGGCACCAGTCCTTACAAGCTGGTCTATGGAATGGAGGTTGTCTTCCCATCTTCTTTAGGAATCCCAGTGATGAAATTACTCCAAGAAGCACAGGTTGAGCCAAATGATATTCAAAGGAGGATCAATCAGACAATTCACCTGTAGCAAACAAGGGAGGAGGTGTATATTAGATCCCAGATTGTGCAAGAAAGAATTAAGAAAGCTTTTGATAAAGAACCAAGGCAGAAGATTTTTATCTAGGAGATAAAGTTTTGAAATGGGACTCAAGAAGGGAGGATAAAGGTAAACATGGGAAGTTTGACTTCCTATGGAAAGGCCCTTACAGTATTTATGCTTTCATAGGTAACAATGCTAATTTCCTCAAAGAATTGGATGGTGCAAAAGTAGAAGGAGGACCAGTCAATGGTCGGATGTTTAAGCACTATATAGATCCTAGTCACTGATTTCACTAATCACTTGTACATAATATATCCTTCACAAAGTTTAGTGTGGATTGGATGGTAAATTTTGGAGTTGAAGCCCGAAGAGAAGGCCCTAAGCTTCAAAAGTTTACTATCATAAGTATCAATAAAGCATCAAAGTAAAAGGGAAAAGTTGCAGAGTAAAAACACAGTAATTCAGAAGGCCATTGATCTAATAGTTCTTGACATTTCACTAGGAAATTCCATCCCCAAGTGGAGCCACTATTATGTTCCTATACCAACAAGTGTCATAATTTTTGAATGGCTAAGGTCAAATCTATAATATGTACATACCTTTGCTTTCTACAAAGTTTTTCCATATTCAAAAATAAAAAATAAAAAATTAATCAATCTAAAGATGATATGTCACAAAAGAAAAATCAAGGGACAAAAATATTAAAAAAGGTAAAAAAATATGAAAAAATGAACCCCAAGAAAGAAAAAGACCATGAAAGTCTGCAAGTCCAAATGCCACTTCTATTTATTTTTCTGCATAGTAATGATTTTGTGCAACTTGTTATTTATGCCACAATCCATGGTAACCAAATAGTGTAATCTTGGTTATTCTATGTTTTGAATTTCATGCTTAGAGATAGAGAATAAAATATGACCAAACTGTTTAATCTTGGCAGATAAGTAGATAGGTAGAGTTAATAAAAGGAGCTCAATTGTTTAATCTGACCCCTTGGATGTAATAAGGATAGACTCAGATAGATTGCTATTGTAAAAGAAAAGAAAAATTCTTTGATAAGGGTTGCCAACTTAAGTGCACCCTAATAAAAAGTAGAAAAAATGGTAGGATGAGTAGATGGGCAAGTAGTTGGATGGTTGTAGAATTATGGTGATTGATTAGATAAATCATATCATTTACTTTCATCATCAAGTCGCTAAAAGTATGGATGACAATGGAACATTTACAAAGTCAAAGTGATTAATTTCCCCATTCATTTTACTCTAAGGTTTACTAATTTCCCATAATTAAGGGCAAAAGTACCTAAAACCTTAAGTTAAAGGGGCTCAGAGCATTTCTCTGACTTCTGGAGGGACCAAACCCTTGGCCCAATAACTTATAGGATCAAAGTATTAAAGCCCCCTTACCAATATTTACCCCTCCATAATTCATTCATTTCATCTAAAAAATCCCTTTTCCTAAGGTGAAATCACCATTTACCTAGGGAAAGTTATTACCTATACAAAACCCCTTTTTTCCATAAAAACCCACAAAATGAATTTAGCCTAAGTTATAATGTTTTAATATGAAAAGAAAATAAAGTTAATATACATTATACTTAGCGCATTTATCTTTCCGCCTTCATTTCATATTAACTTTTAATTTTAATTATGTTTATTAACTCCCAAAAATAAACCCTTCCCCGTATATTTTATTAAATCCCATATGATAAATATCTTGTTCCCAAGGTTTGAAACATAAACGTTATTAATAAATAAATTAAATGGACTAATTAGTCGATCAAAGGATAATTAAGAACCATAACCCTTCGATGAATAAAAAGAGTAATTAGTCAATCAGTGATGAATTAAATGTGTCCCCGCCAATCAAATCACCCCCGACGTCATTAAGCCTCCCTAATCTGCATCTAATTAACCTTTCCGCTCATTAAAACCCCGTTGGGCCTCTCCATTAAACCTCTAATCAAATCATTCCCCGATCACCATGTGATCTGATCCCTTCTGATCCAACAGTTGACAGTCATATCGGGCGGCCTCCGAAAGCTGGCCTTTACCCGCCCGATGTGAGTGGTTTCATTATTCACCCTACTACTACGTGGGGCCTGATGAATGGCATCGGGCGACCTCCCTAAAAAACCACTTATCCCAAAAAGCGGTTTGATGGATCCTGCTTACCACCTCTGCTACATGCCAAAATGTCACATCCCTGTTGGCGCCAACTGTCATTTTCCCAATGTACCCACCAAAGTCATTGACTTTACACATAAAACGAAAAACTTATAATTTTTTCGTTTTATCGTGAAAAGAACATTTTGACTTCCATGCAAAGCTCAGAGTACATTCAACTGTCAACCTACTATCAACAGTCAACTTACCAAAGCTGCTGAACTCCAAACCACCTCGCAGACCCGTGCGCTTCCTACAAACAAGAAACAGTCGCCATTACTCCGTTCAATAGCCAAAAGCAGGTATTTACCCCAATTTCACCAAGAAACGCTATTTTCTTGCCAAGCCTGAACTAAATTGCTTTAAATACTAAGTTTAATTTAACTGAGTAAGTAGCCTGGTGACTCTCAAACACTCTAAAATATACTAGTTCATCCCAATTTCTCTGAAACCCTTTGCGCCCATCCTTGAATCCACAAGAACCAAGGATGGATGCTCCAATTGAATTGAATATCATGCCCATTACAACTCCCCACAGGGATTTAGACCATCTCCCACTTGTAGACAAAGATTTCCAGATTAAAGATACCTCTGTCTCAAAATCCCCTTTGAAACTTCTCTACAAGTACAGAGACCAATACTTGAACCATGCAGACCAAATTGGACTATGGGAATTAGGTTTACCCAAATACCAGTTCCCCAGAGTTCATATCTTCTTAGAGATAGTACATTATTGCCACATGAATTACGATCCTATCTAAAGGGCAGTAAGAACCCTGACCAATCTATTCTATTTACAATTACTGCCGAATCTATTAATTGAATGTTACAATTACAACCAAGCCAAAGCTTGACTCCTCTTTCCATTGGAGATATGATGAATAGATACCCTTTCCTCACATCAATCAGACTGGCTCACTTATTCCGGACCTTTATAAGAGAAGAACAGTACACCCCAAAGGACTTTCCCCCTTATTTGTGGACTATATTCTCCAACCTTGGTCGAGACATCATAGACATGATATCTAGTGTGCTAGGCTACAAAATAAGTGAATTTTTTGATGAAATCATAATATCCTTCATGTCCATCTACTATCCTGGCCAGCCACCGACCATCATGTTTGACAATGCAAAGTTTATTGCTGACAAAATGCATGATCAATTCATGAGATTAGAAAATGAAAGAGTGTTTAAGTATTCCTCAGTTCTGTATCATTTATTCTTGTATTATCAAGTTGATAGATTTCCAATTTCCCTCCAAAATCTTGATACCAAAGGCAACCCCAGATTAGTGATCTTGTGGACTTCATTAATCCATCAGTTTGACTCTCAGTATTCTTATACCGACTTTATAGATCTCTTTGTGTACCCTGTGACAACTATGCTGCTAGGAAGCCCTCCCCCAAGAATTAGTGCAGACATTAGGATGGTCTTACAGTTGTCTAAGCAATACAAAGTGGGGGATTAGTACTCGTACCAAAAACACACTGAAATCAGAATCTATGGATGTGAATTTCCACATTACAAATTTCCAAAGTACCTCCCCATGAGATTGTTTTCTCTGGAGTACTCCAAGAAAATGATCAATTCGAATGAGGTGCATTTTTTGAAAGCCAAGAAGAAAGCCCAGCTTAGAATAAAAGATCAGCTAGGCCCATTTATTTGTAACAGTAAGGAAGCAGGAAAGGAAGCAGATGAGATCCTTCAAAGGTTGAAACTAAAACAAAGTTTTCTATGGAATTATGATCCCTTAGACTTCATTTGTAATAGGAGATAAAAGCATAAATTATCTCCTTACATCCATCATAGAATCCCTAAAATTGAGCAGTATGCAAATCAGCTTGAATGGGTGGAAAATACTTTGGTAGACCGAGATAGCATAGAGACTACTGTAAATAATGTTTTGATTGATTTAGATAGAAGACTTGATGAGGATTCATTTTTACAGGTGCCATAAGAGTCTCAATCTCAGAGACAATCACAAGGACACAGTGGGAAGACAACAGAAGCAAGTCCATCAGGGAAACTAGGGCCATCAGAGCAACCAGAGCTTTCAGAACAGCGAGAAGAATCAGAACAACTTGATATTTCAGAGGAACTTGCTCAAACTGAACAAATCATGAGAAATCACCTAATTTTGCAGACTCCTTTGAATGAGGAAAGGAATTCATAAAGTGATAGAGAGGAGGCCACTCCTTCCAGTAGACCTATTGCCCAAAACTATGCTAAAAGACAGAGGTTGAATCAATTTTCAGAGTAGGAATACACTAAGGAGACAACAAGAACTTCAGGAGCAGAGAGGACAGAAAGCAGGCCCACCACTCCTTCAGGAGGGACACAAGAACATTCCACCTCATAGGCTCAAATGTTAGAAAGGCAACAAAGTGTGGAAGTATCCTCCTTGAGGGCTCCCATTGGACAGAGCCTAGATATCAAGGAAAAATACAAGGAAATCAAAGCAAGAAATGAAAGGCTAAAGGTGCAAAGTTATGAACATTATTTAAAGATGGCTCCAACAAACCAAACAAGGCTAATGTCAAACTTTGACATAAAATAAGGGAAAATGCGGATGAGTTTTTTGAAGCCAACCACACAACAACCTAAATCAATGGCAGATTACCTAAAAACATATTTTGAAGTATTGGCAAAGGATAGCCATCATATTGACCAAATTGAATTACATAAGAAAACTGGTGAAATGCTCTATTCCACCTTGACCAGCAAGGTAATAGCAACCCACCAACTTCAGAATTCACTGAATAACATGTCAGCGCAATTCCAGTTGGAGAAGGCCTCTTCATAGGCCAAAGACACCAGAATAAAGTCCTTAGAGGACTTGGTCATAGAGCTGGGACATGATCCCAAGGATGTGAAAGCTGCAGAGAAGCTTATTAAAAAGAAAAACGATGACATAGCTGCACTAAAAAAGAAGCTCAAGATTCCTCCTCTTCATCATCCTCAGACAACTGAGGTAATGGAAACCAAAAAGGAGGAAGAGATTATGGACTTGGTCCTAAAGCTTAATGAACAGTTAAAGGAAACTGAGAAAGAATTGGATAATTTGATACAGTCCAAACAGAGTGAGTTGGCCACCACTCATCAGACTGTAATACCTACAGTTTCCACAGTAGTGGCCTCCACCTTGGCAGTTGCCTTGGCAGCTACACTTCCACTAGCTACAGTGTTACTAGTAACATGTACTTCAACAGACACATCTACATCAACAAGCACAGAGACACCAACATAGAAGATTGTAGAATTGATCAAGGCCATGGAAGAAATGAGTATCCATGCCACTGAGCTTAAGAAACTCAGAGAACAAGTGACAAGTTTAGAGACCAATTGTAAACTTGCACAAATACGATAGAAATAAGAAGCTCAGAAGTACCAAAGGATGATAGATAGGATAAAAGCCTATTAACGGAACTTAACATTACAAGAGCCAATGGGAGATATGAAATAAATCCTTTGGGCCAACATCATTGATTCCATCAATGAGGTTTGGCCTTCCATTCAGATTATTTTTGAACAAACTGAATTAGTTAAAGCTGCCACACAAGCAATCCACAAAATAGTGGAGGAATTGGGAAATAAACCTGAAGACGCCAATCAGTTATTCACATTTTTGAACATCAAAAACAAATATTAGCTTGATGAACTGGAAATAGAAGACAAAACACCAACAATCATAGAGATCAAAAAGGTTCTCACCAAAAGGAACCTAATTCTCAATCTGGAGAAAAGATGTCAGAGCATCTAAGCAAACATTGATAGCTTTATGCTAAAGTATGGCATCTTAAGAGAAAAATGACTTCCTAGTCCTATGGTGATAAATGACAAGCTGATGACCTAGGAAGATGATAATGAAAGGTTAAACAAGCTGGCAAGAAGCCAAGTTAGTACTTCAGGGGTGAAATCTTTTCCCACTGGAAAGGTGTTATATGATGGTCTTGAGAATCTGTTCTACATAGAGCATGAAGTCAACCACTTGTTCGCAAGCAAACCAAATTTTTCCAAGTACACAAAAGCTGATGAGATTTACAGGGAGGATGAAATTACCTGACAGTGAATGGTGGAAAAATTTGACTGATTTACTATAAGTTACTGCAGCAAATCTACATGGTAAAACATGGCTGCCAGGTAAAACGAGCAAGACAGTATCAAAGTAGAACAGGTAAAGAGTATCAGTAATTAGAAGATAGAAAGTGATTCCAGCACATAACGACAAAGCAACTGAAAGTGCCAAATTCGAGTTACAACAACCAACCCAATCACAATAAAAGTGACAGCTAGAAGACAGTTCTCCATCTGTCTCTATGTTTGTGTTGAAGATATTCTTTGTTTCCTAGAATAATTCTCATATGGTTATGAGATATTTTGTATAAATTTTTGTATAAATACTTCACGAATTGAAGTAATTAGGGTGGATTAAAATACATATCTGTAGACATCTTATTTTTGAGCTAAGGAGCTATTGTACTCAAGACTAGACTGGTTTTGTTGGAAATGAAATAAAGCTAAGGACATTTCACTGGATTCTCGTGCACAGTTGGAACAAATAAGTATCATCTTTCCTGTTTAAATATTGTATCTTTTTCATGTTATGAATATTGATGTGTTTCTTATTAAATTTCTATAAAGAAGACAAGGAATGATATCATCAGAGTTAGCTTAAGTGCTCTATGTTTTAACTGTTTTCTTTCTTTATGTTTTCAACTAAACTGCCTTGGTCTAGGAATTCTTAATTGCTCCCTTACTTCCATAGCTTATCCTCCTTTGGTCCATAGTAAAGGATTCTTTATTACCCTTTTCTACTGATCATCCTTCCTTTCTTCATCTTAATCTTGGTTAAGGATTCTTCATTGCCCTTTGCCCTGGTTAGGACAATTTCATCCATTTAAACTTGCAGATTTGCTTTTGCTATGTTAGCCTTCCCTGTGGACTCTTACCTTAGTGATAGATCAGATCCAGTTAAGCCTTTCTTAGTTGACTCCATAACCCAATGGTCTGAATATTTTCTCTACCCATCTGTTTCCTTAATTCCACCACCCAATCAAAACAAACAATCATAAGCACTAAGAACTAGCCTAAAATCTTATTCAAAACAAAGTTAAATCATAAAGAGAGAGCCTTCTCTGGACTTAGGTTGGCTAGAACCCGAGTGTAAAATATCAGGTTTGTGGTTACCTCAAACTATTCCTTATTTGATAACTTCTAAGGAAAAAATCCAAGTGATAACAATATGGATGATGCAGATGATTGTGAATCCCACTGTGATGAGACACATGTGGATGATGACTGCAAATTGAGATGTGAATTGGTGAATCCAGCCATAGCTGATGGATTTGGTGAAGTTGAAATTGTCAATGAAATTGACAATGAGCACATGCATGTTCAGATATCCCACCATAGTGTGGATGAACATTATGTTGATGACAGGTGTGGTTTACTTTTTGAAATAGAGATTGATTGTAGCAATATGATAAGCAGCATGTTTGATGAAGAATTAAAGGTTGAAGTTGTCATTATAGGAGAAAGAAATGAAGCAGTTTGAATTGTTCATTACGCAGTATGTGATCTAGCAGCAGTTGATGATCAAGAACAAGATAAAGCGATTGAAGAGTTTTTGATGAGAATATCCACAGACCACATAATAGTGGAAGATAGTTTCAGTGAAGTTGAAAAGAAGGCAAATAAAGAAGAGATGGAACAGGAAGCTCTCACTGAAGAGCACAATAAAGATGTTTTTAACATTCTTTTTAAATATGCAGGTGTTCAAAATAGCATGGGAGAAAAAGTTGAAAACAAGGTTGTTAATAAATCTGATGCAAATGGCAAGCTCATTGAAGAATGGATTCAGAAACCAATATAACAAATTGATACGAGTCCTAAAGCAGTAGCTGGAATAACAAATTTGAATGAAATTGTGAATATTGATCTTGCTTGTGTAGATTACAGGAAAAAAACAATAGTACTTGATGATGAAAGTGAAAAGAATGATATGGATGTTTCTAAAGACAAAGATGAATGAATTGAAACCATTTTTTAGTAATGCAGTGAAAAAGAGATAAGATTCCACCATCAAGAAATATGACAGAAAGAAAGTCAGAAGTATGAAGGGCAAGAAGAAAAGAAAAGAAAAAAGTTTGAAGATGAAGAGTTCTTGTAGTAGTCCATGAGTGAAAGAATCCTTGAAGAGGAAGCTGTAGAAGACCAACTCATACCAAATTCAAGACAAATCAAAGAAACATTGCAACAACGACAGATGAAGAAAAACAACAGTAAGAACACGCAATAGAGAATAGAGCAATTTCAAGGATATAAAATTTGGAAGAAGAGAAAAAGAAAATGCAAAATTGTGAAAGTCTTGAGTCATTGAAAGCTTAGCTGAAACATAGATGAACATGCATGTTTGAGTGATAATTGAGTCAAGTAAGTCATGTTTGATTTATGTTGAGGATATAAAATTTAGAAGAAGAGAAAAAGAAAATGCAAAATTGTGGAAGTCTTGAGCCATTGGAAGCTTAGCTGAGACATAGATGAACATGCATGTTTGAGTGATAATTGAGTCAAGTGAGTCATGTTTGATTTATGTTGAGTTATACGGTCGTAATTAAGAGGGAGTGTTAGAAATTGTAATTACTCCCACATGAGGAGTTGGCTAAAATTAGAGAGTTAGTTCACTTAGTGTCGTTGAATGTTGGAGTGTTGAGTTAAATCGAGTTAAGTGATAGACGACTTTTAGTGTGTGGTTGCATGTCAAGATATTTTAGGCAAGTCACTAGTTGGAAAAAGTTAAATACTCTTCACCAAGTTCATTGTAAGAATCAAGTTTTTTGGGTGATCAATAAAAGAGGTGGAACTTATGAGTTTTGTATGTGAATTTGTAATTAAACTCCTTTGCTTTTCCAACATTAAAGATGAGGCTATTATTAGCGTTTTGTACATTTTCCTTTTTTAAATAAGTGAGAATTACTTAAAAAAAAGAAAGAAAGAAAAAGAAAAAGAAAAAGAGAAAGAGAAAGAAAAAGAGAGTGAGAATCACTGAAGAAACAATGAAAACCCAAAGAAAACATGGGCTAAAAATCCGCGCTATGAGTTTTTTTTTAATCTAGAGAAAACCACATCGATTTGGTTGGGATTAAAGTCACACCCCCATACATGATGCGTAATTGAAGTGGGACTTGCAGTAAGTCATAGAAAGTTGCACATTAAAATGACCTTATTGTAATAGAAGGTTTACAATAAAGCTTCATCTGTAGCATTCACCATTTAATTCCGCATATAATGTATTTCGGCATATAACTCAATTGTGAATAAGAAAGTTGGCTAATAGTGGGAAAATTAAATTGAGCAACTATTGTGTATACGGATATTTCCCAAATTAATCTGTGGATAAATTTCCATGATCATAACATAATTAGAACCTGATCTAATGAAATGGATTAAAGAATATGGTTAGAGTATCATCTCACAAGAATTTGTATAAACTAATGCCAATAGTTATTATCATGCTTCATAATAGTTATTTTGTCTGCTATTCCACTCCTTTAAATACATACAAGTACTATGCAGAGGTATGCATAGTGAAACCTCCCCACTAGGAATGCTCAACATAATATTATTTGGAAATTAGTTCAACCCCTTTCCCCTCATCTAGGTAAACGACTTACCAGCGGGCACTATTGAGTAGAGTGTACATATCTACGAAATAATTATTATTTACAAAATTAGTTTCTTACGAAATAATCACCTTTTTTTTTTTTTTTTCGATTTTACAATTTATTTGTGAGTGACACAAATATCAAAAATAAAAAATTATATTTTATAGTCAACCAATAAAAAATATAAAACAATAATTTTTGAATTTAAAAATAAAAATAAAAATATTAAAATTTTCTTAAAATGTTAGTTAAATTACATATAGTCAATAAAATATGGGAAAATCAACTAATAATATGAAATAAAATATTGGAAAATCAATTCATGGGATAAATTTTATAGTCCCTAATGAAAAAGAAACTAATAATATGAAATAGATGCTAGTGGGGACACTGAACTGAATAACCCGTTTTAATGTGAATGCCCCGGTTGAAACTCTGTAGCATCTAGCATCTAGGATGACATTAAAGGTCCCTGCCGTATGCCGTATTACCTGGGAAATAAGAATGTGTCCCAATCCCTGGGTTCCTTGATGTGTTTTAAGAATTTTTGTATCGACATCTAAAACTTGATTTTAGATTAAAAAAACGCGTGATATTCCATTTTTGGTGTTGATTCCTTGTATCTATATGACGATGGCAATATAAACCTCCTATAAATGCACGCTCTCTACACTCATAATATGCTTTAACCCAACAATTGAGATCCTCGAATTATTTATAATAACAGAATCCAGTTGACTCATGTCTAATTCAAAGGGTGCTTAAATTTTGATATTAGTACATAAAAAATGATCACAAGACACTCTTTTTCCCAACCGCTGTGTAGTAAGAGTCCAATGAATGTGAGTCTTATGGGGTAGGCCAGTTGGTAATCACATTGCGGCTAAGTTTATTAGAAAAGTTGGCTCCGTACTGAAGGTTAGAGTTCAATTCCCCCAGACTAACCTGGCGTTGTGGAGAGGGGCAAGGGCAGCTCCCTGTGGTTATAGAGATAGCAGGGCAGCTCCCAGTGGTTATAGAGATAACTGTCAGAATCGACCCCGCGTTGTGGAGAGGGGCGGGGGCATGCTCCCAGTGAGACTGCCCCTGTTACCGATTCCACTGTATAAAAAAAAAACGAATAAATGTGAATAATTGTCATAATAATTACCTTAAAATTGTTAATAATCCCTGTGTGTAGTATTTTGGAACAATTTTTCATTTCATGGGAGAGAATAAGAGATGAACAGACCGTGTAATATTTGGAACAATTTCTCATTTCATGGGAGAGAATAAGAGATGCACAAACCAGGGTGTTACTAAATCTACATTTAGTCAATGGAATACAAAATTAATTTTAATTTATTCTTATAATTTAAGAAAATAATTAATAAAAAAATTATATTAATATATATTTTTTTTACCTTTAAAATTTTTTTCCCTTCCCCTATCTCATATTTTTCCTAATATAGCAATTTCAACTTTGAACTGAGTGAATAAACTTCTTTCATATTAACATTTAGCATCTGAATCCGGAGTCTAAACCAACCTTTGAATTAAAATTCGTTCTCATATTAAACTTCTTCATATTAACATTTAGCATTTGAATCCTGAGTCTAAACAAACGTTTCAATTAAAATTCGGTCTCACTCTAAATTTTAATTTAGAGCAAGGGAAAATTGCATTTCTGAGTTCATTCTCTAATATTGATCTAGTTAGTAAATTTGAAGTTAAATTTACATTAAATTAAAATGAGGAAATTATATTTATAAATTCAAAGGTTGTAAGATATAGAAAATATTATTAATTAAATAAATTTAATCCTATAATCTTTTTTTTTTTTTTAATTTACTTATTGCAATAATTATGTTAATAGACTTGTTTATTTTAAAATAGAACTTTCAGAATATGATTGGTAAAAATTTAACCTTCATAACATATTTTAGAATACTCTTAATAATATACATGAATCAAAAATTAAAACACTTTCCCTTCACCATACCCTTCTCTACTAAAAATCCTCAATTTTCTTCTTCCTTACAACTTCATCTCCCACCACACTTATTTGGCACATGCCTGAACTCATTTTAATGAGATGCATGAAAAAATATGCTAAATTAAACCAACAAAGTGAAAAATCTAAATATAATTTATTTTCCTACCTTTTGTATTTCAATATTTTGTCTTCTATTTATTCTTAATTATGTAATATATATATTGAAATATCTATTACATAATTAAGAATAAAAATGGAAGAAAAAAATATTGAAAATACAAAAGGTAAGAAATAAAATCTATATTTAATTTTTTCCACTCTATAATATATAACTAAATATTTGTATTTAGAATATAAAACTAATAGAAAAATTAATAACAAATAAAAAATGGTTATGTTTTAAAAAATCAATTATATAATTTTATTTTCTTTATATCAATTTTTAAAATATTGGTTTTTTTAGAAACAATCGTTTAAATTATTATACTAATCTATAACTTAGCAAGTTTGAATTCAAAATTTGGATTTGAAGAGATTAAGAGATAAGAAAAATTATATTTCCAAAAATTCAAATGTGATAAGATATAAAACAATATTATCTATTTATAAAATTTAATTATATAATATACTATATACTATTATTTTAAAATTCACTTATATAAATAATTATATTGATAGACATGTTTATTTTTTAATATGGTTTTTTCAATATGAATGGTAAAGATTTAACCTTGATAAAATATTCTAAAATATTTCTAATAGTATACACAATTAAAAATGAACACTTCATCTTCCATATATTCTTTCTTAGGCACACATCTCCACCCACTCTACGTAACTCCATTCCACATAGACTCTAAACTCTTTTTAATGCTATGCAAAACTAAATAAATAAATAATAATCTATTTTCATTACAATTATGGAATAAGAATTTAATTCATTTCCTTAATAAAATTATAATATGTATACTTTAAACAAACAGCTAAACATTCATAGATTATACCTATTAAAAAATCAATATTGAACATCCTTACTTAAAATAAAAACTAACAACCAAAAAAATTATATTAAATTAATTTACATAATTTATATCAATTTTATAACAT
>APFE031211995.1:40262-67187 GCA_000404065.3 Pinus taeda | reverse complement strand
CCCACATACATGATGCCGTAATTGAAGTGGGACTTGAGTCTCGTATAATCGACACGGAGGTAAGGTCATTGTGATGTTGCTACTTTGCAACAGACGTTAGTAGAAAAGATTGGCATTAAGTCAACTGATGACCAGCTTTGCCTTTTCCTGCATGGTGCCTTTTTTAATGGACAGACCATCAAGGATGATGTTACTAGCGATATCCTCGACCGGTATACCAAGAATCCCTTCGTATTGCCTTGGTTTCCTTTGGTTTCAGTCGGACCACAAGTTAATACAGCCGCATTGGCCATGCACTTCTTTCACCAAAAGTTTTAAAATTTGAATGGAACTTGATAAATAGCCAACTTTATGTCCTTAGCCGAAGGATGAATCGAATCTTCTTTATCTATCGCCCCTTTTTTAGGTTGTATGTTATTTATTAATTAATAGTAATAGTTAGAAATAATGAAGAAATGGTTATGTGGTTGTAACGTTACTTTCTTACTTTAGGAGTTGTTCCTAGAATTTAGGAGGATGGTTTCAACTACCTACTTTTCAGTCATGTATTTAATATGTAATATCATTCATTGTAAGGTATTGAGTCTTTCTTACTTTAGGAGTTGTTCCTAGAATTTAGGAGGATGGTTTCAACTACCTACTTTTCAGTCATGTATTTAATATGTAATATCATTCATTGTAAGGTATTGAGTGAACGAGAGAGAGAGAGTCTCCTCCTTGTATGAGTGCAGTCTCCAGGTGATGTACACACCTGTGAGCTACAACTCCTTCTGATTAATTCAAGTTTCATTATTTTTATCTGTAATAGTATCCGTTGTGAGGGTTATAAGACTTACTATTTCTGCAACATTACATGCATAGTCCATTAACATATTCTCTGCTTCCTGGTATATGGGCAAAGAAAAGGTCACTTCCTGGACTTCCCGTCACGTCTGTATATTGTATTCTGTCTTCTAACACCATAACATGCAACATAGAAGGTTTACAATAAAGCTTCATCTGTAGCATTCACCATTTAATTCCGCATATAATGTATTTCGGCATATAACTCAATTGTGAATAAGAAAGTTGGCTAATAGTGGGAAAATTAAATTGAGCAACTATTGTGTATACGGATATTTCCCAAATTAATCTGTGGATAAATTTCCATGATCATAACATAATTAGAACCTGATCTAATGAAATGGATTAAAGAATATGGTTAGAGTATCATCTCACAAGAATTTGTATAAACTAATGCCAATAGTTATTATCATGCTTCATAATAGTTATTTTGTCTGCTATTCCACTCCTTTAAATACATACAAGTACTATGCAGAGGTATGCATAGTGAAACCTCCCCACTAGGAATGCTCAACATAATATTATTTGGAAATTAGTTCAACCCCTTTCCCCTCATCTAGGTAAACGACTTACCAGCGGGCACTATTGAGTAGAGTGTACATATCTACGAAATAATTATTATTTACAAAATTAGTTTCTTACGAAATAATCACCTTTTTTTTTTTTTTTTTTTTTCGATTTTACAATTATGTTGTGAGTGACACAAATATCAAAAATAAAAAATTATATTTATAGTCAACCAATCAAAAATATAAAACAATAATTTTGAATTTAAAAATAAAAATAAAAATATTAAAATTTTCTTAAAATGTTAGTTAAATTACATATAGTCAATAAAATATGGGAAAATCAACTAATAATATGAAATAAAATATTGGAAAATCAATTCATGGGATAAATTTTATAGTCCCTAATGAAAAAGAAACTAATAATATGAAATAGATGCTAGTGGGGACACTGAACTGAATAACCCGTTTTAATGTGAATGCCCCGGTTGAAACTCTGTAGCATCTAGCATCTAGGATGACATTAAAGGTCCCTGCCGTATGCCGTATTACCTGGGAAATAAGAATGTGTCCCAATCCCTGGGTTCCTTGATGTGTTTTAAGAATTTTTGTATCGACATCTAAAACTTGATTTTAGATTAAAAAAACGCGTGATATTCCATTTTTGGTGTTGATTCCTTGTATCTATATGACGATGGCAATATAAACCTCCTATAAATGCACGCTCTCTACACTCATAATATGCTTTAACCCAACAATTGAGATCCTCGAATTATTTATAATAACAGAATCCAGTTGACTCATGTCTAATTCAAAGGGTGCTTAAATTTTGATATTAGTACATAAAAAATGATCACAAGACACTCTTTTTCCCAACCGCTGTGTAGTAAGAGTCCAATGAATGTGAGTCTTATGGGGTAGGCCAGTTGGTAATCACATTGCGGCTAAGTTTATTAGAAAAGTTGGCTCCGTACTGAAGGTTAGAGTTCAATTCCCCCAGACTAACCTGGCGTTGTGGAGAGGGGCAAGGGCAGCTCCCTGTGGTTATAGAGATAGCAGGGCAGCTCCCAGTGGTTATAGAGATAACTGTCAGAATCGACCCCGCGTTGTGGAGAGGGGCGGGGGCATGCTCCCAGTGAGACTGCCCCTGTTACCGATTCCACTGTATAAAAAAAAAACGAATAAATGTGAATAATTGTCATAATAATTACCTTAAAATTGTTAATAATCCCTGTGTGTAGTATTTTGGAACAATTTTTCATTTCATGGGAGAGAATAAGAGATGAACAGACCGTGTAATATTTGGAACAATTTCTCATTTCATGGGAGAGAATAAGAGATGCACAAACCAGGGTGTTACTAAATCTACATTTAGTCAATGGAATACAAAATTAATTTTAAAATTTTTCTTATAATTTAAGAAATATAATAAAAAATTATATAATATATATATTTTTTATAACCTTTAAAATTTTTTTCCCTTCCCCTATCTCAGATTTTTCCTAATATAGCAATTTCAACTTTGAACTGAGTGAATAAACTTCTTTCATATTAACATTTAGCATCTGAATCCGGAGTCTAAACCAACCTTTGAATTAAAATTCGTTCTCATATTAAACTTCTTCATATTAACATTTAGCATTTGAATCCTGAGTCTAAACAAACGTTTCAATTAAAATTCGGTCTCACTCTAAATTTTAATTTAGAGCAAGGGAAAATTGCATTTCTGAGTTCATTCTCTAATATTGATCTAGTTAGTAAATTTGAAGTTAAATTTACATTAAATTAAAATGAGGAAATTATATTTATAAATTCAAAGGTTGTAAGATATAGAAAATATTATTAATAATAATTTATTTATAATCTTTTTTTTAATTACTTATTGCAATAATTATGTTAATAGACTTGTTTATTTTAAAATAGAACTTTCAGAATATGATTGGTAAAAATTTAACCTTCATAACATATTTTAGAATACTCTTAATAATATACATGAATCAAAAATTAAAACACTTTCCCTTCACCATACCCTTCTCTACTAAAAATCCTCAATTTTCTTCTTCCTTACAACTTCATCTCCCACCACACTTATTTGGCACATGCCTGAACTCATTTTAATGAGATGCATGAAAAAATATGCTAAATTAAACCAACAAAGTGAAAAATCTAAATATAATTTATTTTCCTACCTTTTGTATTTCAATATTTTGTCTTCTATTTATTCTTAATTATGTAATATATATATTGAAATATCTATTACATAATTAAGAATAAAAATGGAAGAAAATTGAAAATACAAAAAGGTAAGAATAAACTTATATTAAGATTTTCACTTTTAAATATTATAACTAGATATTTTGTTATTTAGAAATATAACTTAATAGAAAATAAATACAAAATAAAATGGCATGTTAAAATAAATTATATTAATTTATTTTCTTTTATATCATTTTAAAACATTGGGTTTTTTTATCGAAACAATTGTTTAAATATATACTAATCATAATTAGCAAGTTGAATTCAAATTTGGCATTTTTGAAAGAGATTAAGATAAGAAAATTATATTTCCAAATTCAATGTGGGATAAGATTAAAACAATATTATTATTTATAAAATTTATCTTATATATATATATATTTTAAAATTCACTTATATAAATAATTATATTGATAGACATGTTTATTTTTTAATATGGTTTTTTCAATATGAATGGTAAAGATTTAACCTTGATAAAATATTCTAAAATATTTCTAATAGTATACACAATTAAAAATGAACACTTCATCTTCCATATATTCTTTCTTAGGCACACATCTCCACCCACTCTACGTAACTCCATTCCACATAGACTCTAAACTCTTTTTAATGCTATGCAAAACTAAATAAATAAATAATAATCTATTTTCATTACAATTATGGAATAAGAATTTAATTCATTTCCTTAATAAAATTATAATATGTATACTTTAAACAAACAGCTAAACATTCATAGATTATACCTATTAAAAAATCAATATTGAACATCCTTACTTAAAATAAAAACTAACAACCAAAAAAATTATATTAAATTAATTTACATAATTTATATCAATTTTAACTTGAGTTCAATTTTTTTTATAATATAGTTTGGTTATACGTGAGTGAACCTCTTTATTCGAAAAACATTTTCAATTTAAATTTGGTCTTATACTTATGATTCGTAAGTTTGAATTCAAAGGTGTGGATCTAAATTGTACTAGAGAACAGAAAAATTTTTAATTCTAAATACAACTGCGATAAGATATAAAGAGATTTTTAAGAATAAATTAAATTAATCATATTTTTTTAAATTTATTTCATATTATAATATTTATCCAAATAAGGTTTTCAAAATTTTAAATAACTAAAATTCATCTCTTAATAGTATAAAGAAATTAATGTACTACTTTTTCTAACCACATTCTTTCTTTCTTGTACTCTACCATTTGGCCCACCCCTGCGCCCAACATTTCCTTTTTCTACAAATGTACGTCGGGCTGACGTGGTTAAAAGTGGTAAATAAGTTCTTTTTCTCATTTTTTAATTTTAATTAACTGATATTTTTGGTTTTTATTTTTCTATTTTTAATTTAGATTATTTATCTATCTATATATATAAAATTAGAAGATTGGAGTATTTATTTAGAATATAACTTATCATATATTTAATTATTTTTTATAAATTTTATTTAAATACAAACATACAAAGAATTTCCTTAAAATAAATTATATAATTTATTTTTATTATATTAAATTTTACAACACTCCTATCCATTAATTTTTTTAGGGTATATTACTTTTTACCTATTATAGTGATGGTCACTTTCCACTGAGTGAGTAAACTTCTTGACCATAGTTAGTATATTTGAAGTCAAATTTGGATTGGAGAAATATAAATTATATTTCCAAATTTTAAAATGTGATAAGATATAAAAGAATATTATCTATTAATAATTTTAAAATCACTTATATAAATATTATGGTTTGATAGCATGTCCTATTTTTGAAATAGGGCTTTTTGGAATGTGGATGGTATTTTGCTTTTTGTAAAATATTCTAGAATATTTTTAATGTTATATTTAAAGGCATTTCCTTTAATACCCCGGGATAAATGTAAAATGTAAATATTTGGCTTTACTGTGGTAAATGACAAACTGAATATGATATTATTATCTCTTTGAATTTAGTAATATTTTCTTTTAAAAAAAATATAAGAAATGTTTCTTTAAAAGCTGGCAACTTCTCAAGGAGGAAGTTGGAGGCAAGACCGTTGTTGTGATTCCAACCCTAATTGTTTTCCCTAACTGGAAGGGCCTCCAAAGGAAAAGAGGGAAAGGGGGGGGAAGTCTGTGATGTTGGGACAGACAGAAAAAGAAAGAAAGAAAAAAGAAGAGAAAAATAGCTAAGTCTGGTGATGATCAGATAGCCAAGCACTAAGTGCGAGCATCTTGCTGTGGACAGTGGTCCTGCAAGAGAGCTAGGGGAAGATTCTGGTCCCGAAAGACGAATCTCATGGATGGGTGGCAGATTGGAAGTAGATGAACAGAGGTAATCTCGGCTTCTAAAGTGTTCGCAAGTTAGAGTGGCACAGGTAAGTGGGCTGAACCGCTTAGAAAGCATTTGAAAGTATTAATCAAGTGAACTATATTAAATGTTTGCACTATTATGATATATTAGCTAAAACCTGAGCCAACTGTGGAAGTGACTCTTACTAGGTGTCCAAGTTATTTTCTGTTAAAAAAAGAATATTGTAAAATAAAACTCTATAGTTAACAGAAACAAAATATATACATATAAAATCACTCCTTTACTCTGATTTGATAAGAGTAGAGCATTGTAGAGGAAGTGTGGAATTGTGCAATAGGGAGGGAAAAGAGCAGGCAACTGAGGACGAACCATTTCCTCGAAAAGGGTCATGCTGGGGTAGTGATGAAGGAAGGGTTTATGAGAAATGGAAGACTTAATTAATGGGACTTCGTAAGCCTAGCGCGCCTAACATTCTGGCATATGATGAAATGCAATCGGTCTGGGAACAAATCGGCTCCAACAAGAGTGACTCTGGTATAAAAGTTACAGAAGTAACGAGTTTTCGTTCCTAATCAGAATTCTTTTCAGGAAAGAACAGTAGTCGTGAACAAGGGAAAAGCCTAAAAGTCTGAGCTCTGTCTAACTCTACCGTAGTTAGTTAAACTTACTCACTGCAAGAAAGGAATTACAAGCACAATGTTTGCCAGAACCCTGGGTGTAGGGTTTTCAGTCTAAGTTTAAAGGCTTGCTACATCAGAAATTGAATTACATTTAAATCATAGAAGGAAGATCCGTATTGATGGTCAACCCTATTCTCTGGGTGAAAGGGCTTCCTAAAATTCCAACTGAAAAACCCACAATCCCAAATTAATGGACCATTGTTCAAACCCTCAACAGATATAATTTAGTTAATCGTCGGACAGGTATTTGGCTAATGGTTATAATGTGTAGATGGAGTTACAATCAAAACTTAACAATGGACACTACAACAAAACAAGCAAATTGTGCCAGATTTAGCACCATATTTTAATACATTTTTTTTTTTCTCAATTGGGATGAGTAGCTTGGCGCTAAATCTGGCTCTATCATACAAATTTTAAAGCATGTTTTTTTGTGCCAAATTTTTCATCTTTTTTTACACCAAATTTTGCATCATTTTTTGCATCATATTTTGCACCAGGATTTGCATTTGGTTTTACAATAGGTTTTGCTTCTAATTTTGTGCCATTTTTTGTATCTATTTTTGCATCATTTTTTGTTTCCTATTTTGTGTCATTCTTTACTTCTAGTTTTTTGTCATAATTTGCATCGAGTTTTACACCATCTTTTGCATCTGATTTAATGCCTTTTTTTGCATCCAGTTTGTGCTAATTTTTTCATCTAGTCTTATGCCATTTTTTTCTTCTAATTTTTTACCTATTTTTACATCTATTTTTGCGCCAGTTTTTCTACCTTTTTTTGCACCATGTTTTCATCCTATTTTGCAACATATGTTGAATCTGATTTAGTGCCAAATTTTGCAACCATTTTTGCACCATTTTTTGCATCCACTTTTGTATTTTAGTTGTCTCCCATTTTTGCATCCTATTTTGCACCATATTTTGCATCATTTGTTACATCCAATTTAGCATCATTTTTAACACCATTTATTGCATCCAATTTTGCATCCTTTTAAGCATCTAAATTTTCATCCTATGTTGAACCATGTGTTGCATCCACTTTTGTATCCCATCTTGTGTCTAATGTTACGTTCAATTTTGAGCCATTTTTTTCGTCTGCTTTTGCATTTGTTTTTGCGTCAAGTTTTGAATAATTTGTTGCACCTCATTTTGCATCCAATGTTGCATCTCAATATGCATCCAAATTTGAGCCATGTTTATGCCCATTTTTGCTACTTTTGTGTCTAATTTTGCACTATTTTTTATTTCCTATTTTGCATCCTTTTTGGTGTCTAATTTTTCATCCTTTTTGGCATCCAAATTTGCATATTTATTTCAACCACATTTTGTGTCCACATTTGCATCTCATTTTGTAACTAGATTTTAGTTTGAATTTTCATCTAGTTATGCATCATTTTTGGCGTCCTTGGTTTCACTTTTTTTAGTCCCATTTTTCATCTTGTTTTGTGTCCTTTCTTACATCCTTTTTGCACCCAATTTTGCATCCTAATTTTACACTATTCTTTGCATCCTCATTTTGGTGTGCATTTTTGCATCCTTGTTTTCACCCAATTTGGTATCCTTTTGTATGCCCTATTTTGTTCCCTTCTTTGTGTTTAGTGTTGCACCCTTTTTTATTTCTACTTTAAAAACCTTTTTGTGTCATTGTTTGAATCTTGTTTTTATGGCTTGTTTAACATCCAATTCTACTCCCAATTTTTCATCCATGGTTACATCCACTTTTGACTTCTTGTTTAGAGTTTTACTTTTATTTCCATTTATGTCCCCCTTTATGGGTTAATTTTACTAATTTCAACTACGTAGTATTATAGTTTCTAAATATCATTTTGGTGTAGGATTTAATGCATGGTTAGAGGAAAATAAAATCCTCCTAGTTTATCCTAGAAACCTAGGCTAGACTGAGTAAGAGAAAGGTTGTTCTAAGGCTCAAGATTCTTAGTAGATCAAGATGTAGAGTAGAGATTAAGAACAAAAGAAGTAATTCCTATGATTCCTCACATGTAGGTCTTTTTGGAGTTTTCAGTGTAGCTGGGAAGCGCTCCTAGTTAGCTCCAAAGCTTGTTCCTACACATAAGAGAGAGAACAAAGAAACCTTCACAACATAATATCTTGATAATCGAAACTATCAGAAACATATAAATATTACTGAATACATAAATATAAAATAAAATCCCATACATTCATTAGTTAAATAGAATAAGTAAAGAATGAATAACAACATATGGAAGGAAGAACAAACGATCTATATTAATAAAGGAGTTGGAGGAAAGTTACAACCATCAGATGCAATTACAAAAACACCTCCCACAACTCCTAGCTCCAAAACTCTCCCTCTCAAGATAGATCTCAACGGCATGACAATACAATGATTTCCATCCTTTTCTCAATGACCAAGCCTCCAATATATAGGAAAGTGAAGGTTATGAAGATTTCCTAAATTCTTCATTAGTTCAATTTCGGCAAAATCATTTGAGTGAAGAATGTTTCCCCATATAAAAATGGCTTTTTCCACTTTTTAGATGCTTTTGTGGTTAGGAAAAATATTTTCCATGCTTTATGTTTCTTTCTTGCTTTTGTATGCTTTTCGTTTTTAGGAAAAAGCTAAAGATGAGGATAAAGAGATCACATTCCACCATATGAGTTTCCGAAAGTGAACAAGAGTGTGAAATTCTAGTTAACTCGAGCTTTTTTCCTGAGAATTTTGGTAACAAAAGTTAGATGAATGGGACAACTTGTTATAGACTAGGATAACGTGGTCCTCATAGTACATAACTTGTATTATAGTCTTATATAGTTAGGAGAAAGGGGTATTTCAACCAAAAATATAGTATAACACATTTAAGAAGATATCACAGTTCAAATTGATAACTTAATATTTGTAAATAAATTTAAGGGTAATTGACAACATTCATAAAAAATATAGTAGTATCCTCATATATAACAATTCTCCACAAAAAAATCATTGACAATTTTCAATATACATATATTACTACTAAATCAACGCTTATTGCAGATATCATTATTCTAAGACAAATTCACAACATTACATCCAAAAAATGTAATATCATCATACATAATGATTCTCCATCAAAAAACATTGATAGTTTTCAACACATATATAAAGTAACAATATAATACTAATAATATCCTCATCATCTTTAATCAAATCAACTAAGATTCAAATGTGTGATTATCATATCAAAATCTTTCATGAAAACCATTATTCTAAGGTAAATTCATTACGTCCATCAAAATATAGTAATATCATCATACATAATAATTCTCCATCGAAATAATGTTGATAATTTTCAATATATACATAAAATAACAAGATAAAAATGATAATATCATCATCATATTTAATCAAAACAACTAAAAGTCAATGTATGATTACCAAATCAAAATGTTTCATAGATATCATTATTCTAAGGTAAATTCATAACATCCATAAAAAAATAGGAATCTTGTCATACACAATAATTCCTCATAAAAAAAATGTAAACAATTTTCAACATATTCATAAGGTAACAAGATAGTACCGATAGTATCATCATCATTATTTGAATAAACTAAAATTCAAATGTATGATGACCATATTAAGACATCCCAACTAAATATAAATAATAAGGCATGGCTAGCTAGCACCACGAAAATCATAGTCAAGATCATCCTCATGATCATTTCCATGATCATCATCTTGACCATCCTGATCATCTGATCCACATAATCATCACCAATGCCATCGCCATCCTCATCATCATTGTCTCTGATATATGATGTAATTTAAACATAGTCTACATCATCATCTTTGCGGCCATTACCTGTAGCGTTCTAGAAAAAAAATCAATATTACATCTTAGTGTTGAAAATACAACAAGATGATGGAGCTTTGTGAAAAGAAGTTGCCTTCACTAAGTGTGCCCGCAGGCTATTTTTGGCACAAAGTCTATTTTTAGACTATGTCTATTTTTAGACATATGGATCATGGTCTAAGTTGCAGGATGCTATTTATGGATGATTGGTCATGTTGGTAAAAATAGATGGACTTCTATTTTTAAACATATGGGCGGAGTATATTTTTAGACTGTCAGTATATATATAGAACAGTCGAATATTATTAGCTCTTAATAATATTTGGACTATAAACATTATCTTATCCTCTTGCAGCACTTCTGTTCAAGCTACGGATGTGGCACATGTAATTTCCAGAAGGAAATACACTTTTCTTATGGGTTAGTTGAGCTATTGCATGATGGACTTCAGTTAGAACTCAAGTGATTGAGTTTGGTGGAGTTGAATGAGGAGTTGATGGAGTCGTGCTCAGTTTGACTTAGTTGAACTAGTTGTATTTAGTCTAACTAACAAATACACTAGTGATGAGTGGTGTGAATTAATTATTAATTAATTCACTAATTATTAACTCATAAATCAACTAAAGAATACATAAGTTAACTCAGTGCATGGACAATTCAGTGGAGACAAGTGTTATAGGTGAGTGAAAGGGAAAGACAGCTGTCAGTTGTGACTATAGTTGTGCATGAGATTTGCATAATCAGTGGATTGAGATTGCCAATGAGGATTGCGTAGTGCAACACAAGGGAAATACAATTTTGGATCAACCATTCTCATCTATTCTCATGCAGGATTGCGTAGTGGAGGCAGGCAAGCAGCAGAGGAAATTTGAACCTGTGATTGATTTAGATCTGAGCTAGTTTGTGTGTAACAGGTGGAGATAATACTGAGTACTTGCGAGGAGTATTGTACTATGTATTTTTACATGTTCTCAATCAATATAGTATACATATAGTTGGGGATTTTTAGCTGTATGCTTTCCCCGTGATATACTATGTTGATATGTGTGATTGATGTTTCAATGTGCACATGCAATTGATGTTTTAATTATGCAAATTGATGATCAACGTAGAGGAGGTTATGCATTATGCATGCATTTCTCAAATAGTGTATAATTAGGATAATCTTTGTGAATAAGTGTTATATTATTCAAAATTTCTACACTTAGTACTAATTCTATAGCACAATGCATATTTTTGATACGATGCTAACGATAAAATGAGGTAGAACATAATAACGTTTAATAGTACTAAAAAGTAAAATGAAAATATGGTTTAAGATATATTGGAGATCCAACTAAGATTACAATTGTAATTCACATTAAGTAGTAGAAGCATTCTTTAATGCATATGAAGTAGGTACCCATTTGTTCTTCATATTATATTTTGAATGTTTCTTATGATGTCCATGCATGATTGGTAAATTATTATTTTCTTACTAAAACTAAATATATATTATAAAAAAAAACATAAGCAAATAATTATTATTATTATATTATTATTTTGTTTTTTTTAAATATATATTTAGCTTAGTATTTTTTCTAAAAAAATATATTTAGTTTTGGTATTTTTTTTATAAACAAAAATTATATTTTGTTTTTATAAAAATGGTTTTTAAACATTCAATTCATGTTAAATTTGTGGTTTTATGATAGAAGTTTAAATTATATATAAAAAAGTAACTTAATGCCATGCGTCGTGTCGCTGAGATGAGCATTAGGTATTATACATCTCTTCCTTGTTAAGTTATATAATGTGCTTGGGTTTTCTTAATGCAATAAAATTAATTTTGCTCTTCATTATATCTTGAGATGTTCAACTTGCACCTAATAAAACAATAAAATTAAAATAGGTTTGTCTTTGTCCTTTGTAAATATTTGTCCCCATTAATCTTGGTCTTAATAGATTCATTGTCTTATGGTGGCCTTGAGTGGTCACTCCAATTAGTTGCATGCCTTTTAGTTTTCAGTTAGTAACATTTCTTAGGCTTGATAACATGTTATTTAATTTATGAAAATGTGTTATTGTCCATATTATTGTTAAATATTAGTATTAAATATGTTGGTTTTGAGCATGGTTTTACAAAAAGTTCCCAAAAGGTTTATAGATTTTATTCTATAATGTAATAATTCATTACTTGATGAAATTGTTTTGGATATTTTTTTAATGATTCATTAATTGATTAAATTCTTATGGATATTTGTTTTTAGTATATTAACTTGTATGTGATAAAGTCAAAAGTCACCTCTTTTTGAGATCATTGGTAAATCTCCCTTAAGGCCATCAAGTTCACCATTCGGTCCTAGGTTAAGGAAATATAGGAGTCATGAAGTGGCATTGTCAAAGCACTTAAATATTTAAACATATTTTTTTTTTTGTCACATTATACTTCCTTTCTGTGTAAATTCTCCATGAAAATAGTTTCATGGAACATGAGGGGCCTCAATAGTAAAGGAAAATAAAGAATCATAAAAGAAAAATGGTATACAAAGCACCAATCAATAATGTTGATATAAGAAACAAAAATATTAAGTGAGGTTCTACCTCATATAATTAGCAAATGGGGGAGGAATTTCCAAGCAATAGTGATTGATGCTTAGAGATACTTGGGTGGAATGGATATTATTTGGAATGATCAGGACATCAAGGTTACCAATATGTTTACCTCTTTTCACATTATGACAGTACAATTTTAGTTAATTGGCATCCAAGACTACTACCATGTATCCAATGTCTATGACTCCAATATCGAAAATGGAAAACATCTATTTCTGAATTTTATTTCCAGCACAATAATTTATGCTCCCCATCTCCATGGATTATTGGGAGTGACTTCAATATTATCAAGTGTCTTAAGGAAAAGAAAGGATGAATCACAATGTTTACCAAGAGGTTTTGTAAGCTATACCATCAAAGCCCTAAATTAGTCTCCATTAAAGTTCTCAAGCATTGAGTCTCCAATCCACACGTGTGGATCAATGAGATGTAATGCATGTGTGTGTGGTGACTAACTTAATACATTGTTCTAATAACTCGACAAACTTAAGTATTTCACTCCATCACATAAATTGACCATAGTGTGACATAAGTAAACCAAGAGTAGACATGAAACCCTTATGCAACAAACATTCCCTAGATCCTCAACTAGGTGGTTAAATGATGGAGTGAAAAAGAAAGGGGAAAAGAGGACTTCATGATTTAACCATTACAAGCATGTGATCAAGTGTGACTAGGAGTGTATATATTCATATGTTTTCCAAAGAGGGAGTGAATACACGAGTTACCATTCATTGGGCCTTATTTTTCTTTCTTTTTATTTTTCTTATATATAGGACTTGGGGAAGGAGGTTTTCATAAGTTTGGCACAACACATAGATATAACATTTACATGAATTTTCACTTCAACCTTAGAGTTTAGACTTAGATAAATCATTTTAGCATATCTTTAATGATATTGGCTTTCATTTTTTGATTTTCTTTCATCACAATTGACAAAGGGGAAATATTTTTCCACAAATATATGGATTCTTAATCATAAAGGCTTCATGTGATGAAAAAAATTTAATGATGTTATTCTCTATGAAAATGACAGGTATTCTTGAGAAAAGCTTATGCTTGTGGATGTCTCCTCCTTAGTTGACAGGGAGTGAGGGTGGACACCATATTATCCATGTGTCATGTACTATGAACAGGAATAACAATCATAAGCCTAGTAAAGACACTAGAAGGGAGAATGGTGGATTGGATAAACATCCAGAACCTTTTAGAATTTTTACGTTGACTAGGACTAACTGCCATAAGTCAAGTACATTAATCCAAGATAAGAATAGTCATGAGGATCGACATTTACTGGTGTCACATATTATGAAAGTGGATCAGGAAATGATCATGTGAGGACATACCTGGTGAACATCATGGTGGGGTAAGTTCCTAGAGATTTAGTGGTGTCCAAATTTATGCCTCCCAACATTATGCTATGATCTAATGGAGAGATGGAGCCTGTTAGTCAAGGCCTTGCTATTTTGACAATGTTGTCTATGATGATGTAAATCATCATTGATGCTTATCAATCATGATCCCTTCTTATATGAGTATTTCAACTTGAGAGTACTTTTTTGTCTCATTATAAGTACCTCCCTAGTTTAGAGGGAGTGTTGAAAAATGTAACTAGTGTTGGTCTTTGTAATGCAATAAAATGTATTTTTTATCATTAATAGTTATTATTATATTCGTTATTATTATTTAATTTTGGTCAAAGCATGTTCTCCATGCTTATAAAGTCAAACGGAAATTATTTTGAGTCGAGAAATGTATTTGAATCAAGTCCCATTTGGAATTTTGAAAGAAAAAGAAAAGGATTTTCTTTTTTGAGTCAAAGAATAAACACAAGACCAAGTCAGCCCTCCTTGAACAAGTTGGCCTAAGAGGCATCTATTTGACCCTCTTGAATAGGTATATATATCATTCAAATCGATCACTTGGAATACCAATCACTTATCATCACAAAACATTGTTTCTTGTGCCAAACAAGAATAAAAGACAATTGGAATTAAAGGATAGATAAACTATGATTTTTCTAGCCTGTTTTTGTACACACGTGTGAATATTTTGTGGCTTCTCTACGAAAATTGCAGGTTTGAACTTCATCCTTCACTACAGGCCCAAAAATTCTATTATTTGACCTTATTTTAGATTGTTTAATCAACGCTGAATTTTGTTTACTTTGACTTGGTTGGAGGAGACTTGGAGTAGGGTTGACTTCGATATTTGTGGCAATATTGGTCTTGGTATTGGGTCTTGTATATCTCATTTTGATCTAATTTTATAAGAGAAGCATTTTCTGGCTTTTCCCTGGATCGAAGCCTAATTCTTGGTGTTCTTTGTTTCCTTATGATATTTATATTTTACATTTTTGTGTAATTACTTGATGAAGAAGACAATATAAGTAATAAGAAGCCAAACATCATTCACAAGTAATTATCAAGTTAAGAAAAATCAATCATTTTCTTCTAACACTTGGTTTCTCAACATGAAGTAGGGAAATAGGTCCTATTACATCCAACCTGCAATATATGATGGGAAATCCTCAATAGTCTCTCTAAATAAAGATTTCCTATTGAGGGGGTCAAGAAGAGGTATGAGGCATAACCAATTTTATAGTTGAAGAATTTTAAATCTTGGTTTTTCAATTTTTTCCCTATGTAGGAAAGGCAACATGGAAGGAAGTGATCCCCTTGGAAAACTTGAAAAAGGGAAGGCCACATAAGGCCTTATATAAATATCTAAATCCAAGGACCTCCCTCATAAATAGAGTTAGACATATATTGAAAGGGAGTAAAAAATTATCCTTCCAAGTCTTAATAAAGACAATAAAACATCCCTTGAATCTCATAATAAATGGGACATTTACAGATGAGGTGACCCTCTAACTCTATTTAATGTATATGGAAAAGATAATAGATATTATGGATAAGTGGAAAATATCCCAAGAGAGGCAGAAAATGTAAAAATTATGATAATGATACGTATTCAGAAGATGATCTTGAAACTAGTAAGTTCATGAATCTATAACTGTAAGGTCATTGGCATCATCATAATCATTGTCATAATATTCATTATCGTAATCATCACCACCATCATCGTCATCATTATTGTCATCATTGCATTATCATCATAATCACCATTCATGTCCTCATCATCATCATCATCATTGTGATTATGGACATTGTCGTAAATTGTTCATAATTATAGGTGTGATAAGAAAGTTCATGAACCCAAAAAATGTTACGAGTTCTAGAAAAGGGTTTTTAGAATACATGATATATGTAAGAGAAATAATAACTTTATTTTTGAGAGATGATAGATGACTATCATCATCATGACCATTATCATCATCATTATAATTTTCATTATCTCCATCATCATAATTAATGTAATTTCTATCATCATTATTTTCATCATTGTCATGGACATGATCTGATCATCATTCATGCCATTATTGTTGTTGATGATGACCAAGACTGAAATAATGACAATGATGATCGGATGATGATGACTTTGAAGATGACACCAAAGAAAATGATTATGATTATGACCATGAAAACATTTAAAAATTGGGAAGATTGGCCAAGGTCATTAGCATCGTCATCATCATTGTCATTGTGACCCGCATCATCTTTATCATCATTGTCATTACCACCATAATCACAATTCATGTCATTGTCATCATCTTCATTATCATCATCGTCATAATTATTGACATTGTCATCAGTTGTTCATAATTGTCAATGTCATAAGAAATATCATCAATGCAAAAAATATGATTAGTGTTGGAAAAGGGATGCAAAAGTGAACAAAAAAATGCGGGCAACAATAGATGTAAAATTGGATGAAGAGTGGAAACAACATAAGTAGATGTAAAACAAGACAGAGAAACTGACAAAAAAGTGGATGAAAAAGTAGATGCAATAGCTAATGCAAACTTGGACACAAAATAGGATGCAAACGTGGATGCAAAAGTGGAAGAAAACATGGGTGCAATAGTAGACATAAAACTTAGCATGAATTGTGGTGAAACAAATGTGTATACAACAATGAATGGAAAAAAGGACCCAAAATTGGATGAAAAAAGGGGGAAAAATTGCATGCAAAAAGGGATGTAAACATGGACCAAACATGGGTGCAATAGCGCGCACAAAATTAGATGCAAAATTAGATGCATCAGAAGTGGATGTAAAAGTAGATGAAAAATGGGATGGAAAAAGCATAAACAATATTTCATGCAAACTTGGACAGAAAAGAGGATGCAAAAGTGTATGAAAAAGTGGAAATCAAATTTGGTTTGCAATGACAGGCACAAGATATGTGGCACAGAAAAAGTGGATGTAATAACAAACCAAAAAAAAAGATGCAAACTTAGATGCAAGACAAGATGCAATAAGGGATGTAAAAGTGGGTGCAAACATGGGTGCAATAGGAGAAACAAAATTGGATGCAAAGGAAGTACATTCAAAAGAAGATATTGAGTGAGACGCAAAACCCAACACAAAAGTGGATGCAAAAATAGATGCAATATTTGATGCAAAACATGATGCGAAGATGGATGCAAAATTGGAAGAAAATGTGGGTACAACAGTAGGTGCAAAACATGGCACAAATTGTGGCACAACAAAAGTGGATGTAATGATAGATGCAAAAAAAGAAGAAAATGAATATGCAAAAGAATATGGAAAAAGGGATGCAAAAGTGGATGTAAACATGGGTGCAACAATGGATGCAAAATAGGCTGCAAAAGTTGATGCAACAAAATTCGATGCAAAAGTACATGCAATATGAGACACAAAACTTGATGCAAAAGTGGATACAAAAAGAGATGCAAAAATAGATATAAATTCGAGAAAACCTAGATGTATATGAGCATGCAATCGTGGATGCAAAATTGGAAGCAAAAATGGGTGCAAAGGAAGGTGCCAAACTAGGTGCAAATTATGACACAAGAAAATTGGATGCAATATTGGACACTAACAAATGAAAAAGAGGATGTAAATATGGATGCACAACCAAATGAAAAAGTGAATGCAACAAAATTAGATGCAAAAGTAGATGAAAAACTAGACACAAGCGTCGATGCAAAACTTGACTCAAAGGGGATGCAAAAAATGAGGCAAAAATGGATGAAAAAAATGATTTAAAAAATGATGAAAGAGATGATGAAAAAGTTGATGCAAGTGTAGGTGCAAAAAGTGGATGCAATAGAGGATGAAAAAGTTGGCAAAACAAAATTAGTTGCCAAACTTGCTGCAAAACATGGTGCAAATGATGGCACAAAACTTGGCATAAAACTTGGCGTAAAACTTGGTGTAAAACCTATTATAATACCTGGTGCTAAACTTGGTGTAAGACGTAGTGCAAAAGTCGATGCAAACTTTGCACCAAGTTTTGCACCATATTTGATAAATGGACACAAACATCACCAAAAATTGGCTCTAGACACAAAAAGGAAGCAAAAAGGGACGCTAATCACAGGGTTTTGTTGTAGTGGGATATACTACCGAATTCATTGAGCAAATTAAACAAAAATTTTTATAAACTCCACCTCTGCTAAAATGTGTAGCAAGAAGATTGTAACGAATGAGAGAGTTGAAAGACGATGTTTACTTGGAAACAATGCATGTAATTTATGTACAATATTAAACTGAAGAGACAAAGAAACAATAAACGTGGAACATTAATATATATACATATGTTGGCACCACATGGAACTTTGCGGTATAGCAAGCTGAAGAGATGTAATAGATAAACAAAATACATGATAATCTTGTTGGAAATAGCATAAACCTTACGGTAATTATAACCTAGGAAGGAGACCTTCCAAATGTACAAGATTTCCAAAATTACCCAATAAACCAGATTTCATTAGCATATGACTTCCAACACTTTTAATGAACATAAACACAAGAAAATGGTCATGCTGTAAGACATCTTAATGTATTTACAAATAGGCTAGCATGGCTCAAAAGGCTTCAGAGGTAAAAACCCTCGAAGCTAAATTCCTTTATATATATATATATATATTAGATATATTATACATGAGTAACAAAGTCTCGATGGGCGAGCTAAACTTGAACTCTTACAATGCATAAATAGTAGCAAATCTCAGGTGTAAGGTCCCTCTCGCAAGAGAAATTAATAGAGCAACAACTAAAATACCATAACCAGGGTGGAAACCCTCATACCCGACAGAATTTGGAATTATTCCCATTTTCTGGAGGACCTTGTTACTATTCGTAACCAAACTCGAACACAGAGTTGAGAGGATCTTGCATGAGACCACAAAAAGTAGGTCAGATATCCGCAATAGTCTCAGGACAAACAAACAAAAAAAACTGAATGCATGAGGACAGGATCAAACCATTGTTGCGCAAAGAAATTGGGCCTAATCAGTCTACACCATTTAAGACTTACCAGTGATCAATTCGGAGGGCGAAGACAAAGGTATGGCGTTCTGAGCACCCTTCACCATCACCACAGAAATTTGGTTCAAAGAGTGGAGCAAGATCATGAACGAGAGCAACAACCCAATGACAGACCAAGAGAAATGGCGGAAGAATGAATTTTCAGATTGAGACCAAGTGATGTGAACGAGGTTCAAGCCATCTACAACCATTGGATCGAAAGCCAACTCCAACACCGTTGATCCCAAGGGAATCCTGAGGCAGTAGCTGAGCTGGTCAAGACTGCACATGCCACGTACAGTGGGTAGTGTAGGTATTTAATGAACATTTCAACTTAACAAAAATCAAGGCGGTGAGTCGACAGTCTGAGATCCATAAACCGAATTCCCATACCAAACGATGGTGTAGATTGAATTCGCACTATTAGCAGCGCTTTCTTACTTTAATGCTGAGATTACCAACTTCATAAATGTATGGGATTATGCATATGTGGATAGGATGAAAATTAAACAGCATTGGAGTATGTAAAATGAATACATTTACAAACGTAAAAAAAAATTTAAAAATAAATAAAAATAAATAAATAAATAAAAAAGAAAAAATAAATAAATAAATCTGAGTATATTACAAGTGGTATCAGAGCCATGATTCAAAAGCTGTGGCCTTTGGGAAATAAACGGCTGAAGAGAATTCATTATATATTTTTATTTTGCAATTCTATTTATTTTTCAAAGGAAAAACTATTAATATGTTAACCCTTCTTCTGTTTCTATTCTCAGGCTAAGACCAGGAAAAACTGAAGGCAACCAACATGAGAAGGGCAGACAGCGTACCACATAGGTTTGTAGTGGGTCAGGGACCTACAACAAGCCCTGGAAATAACCCAAAGTTATGGGTACAACTTGGAGATGAGGCTCACAATACGAACCTTGCAATACTAGAGACAATACAAGAGTTAAAAAACGAAATGGCCCGATTACGGGAGGATAACGCAAGGTTAACCATGGAGAAGGAAAGGATTATAAAGAGCCTATCAGACAAGCATAATTAGCAACTTCTGAATCCCAGTGATGAACAGAAAAGGGTGTTAGAGGATCAGAATCACCACACAGAACAAGAGGAGTCAGAAGGAAGGGATGAAGAATGGGAGGAACGATCTGATAATGCTTCCGAGCAACAAACATCAAAAAGGCAATGGGTAGAACTACAAGGGGAATTTCGTAAGATAAAAATGCCACACTTTGATGGGGAACTGGAGGAAGCAGCCGAGGCTTGGTTGATTAATATGAACAAATACTTCCAGCTATATGAATATGATCAGAGCCTCAAGGCACGGTTAACCATTTTCCAATTACAAGGGAAAGCCACCCTGTGGTGGGAGGAAGTTAAGATTGTTAGAGGAGTAAGTGAGCAGAATATTACCTGGGAAAAATTTCAAAAATATTTTAAGGAAAGGTACTTGACAGAACGCTTCTATGACGAAAAAGCGAGAGAATTCCATGACTTGTGACTGGGATAGCAAACCATGGATGAATTTATCACTCGTTTTACTTCATTGCTCCGTTATGTGCCTTATATTAGAGAGGAAAAGGCTAAAGTACAGAGGTTTGTTAGTAGTTTACCCTTGAATATGAGGGAAAGAATTGAGTTTGACAATCCAAAGACAATGGACGAAGTAATACATAAAGCTAGGATTTGTACCAACAAAGTAAACAGAAAGGAGAAATTCTAGGTAAAAGATGGACTGATAAGAGAAACAACAAATTGGTTGGGAATAATAAAGGGAATCGAGGTGGAGGTAATAAGGGTTTTGCCAAGGGGCAAAATAGTAGAAATTTACAGAAAAATTCACTCAGGTCAAAGGCAACCAATGAGTCTAGAATCAATGAAAAACCTAGAAAGTTAGACCATGAAGGGACAGTAAGGCATCCAGTGCAGTGTTGGGGCTACGGTGGACCTCATTACGTTAAAAACTGTCCTCAATGGAAGGGAATCGAACAGGTTTCCTAGATCCATTAAGCATTGAGAGTCGGTGATGTAGGACGTAGTCTACCAAGGATTAATGCTGCCCTGGAAGATCGTCAGGCGGAGTACCAGTTAACCATGGTGGAATTCGAAGGTAAAATTTTAGACCGTAATGTAACTATTTTAATTGATCCTGGAGTCACATTAAGTTATATTAGCCCTAAGATTGTGGAGCATTGTAAATTGCAACCTATTAAATTTAAGAACCCTTGGCTAGTACAGCTGGCTATGGGGGCAAGGAGACGAGTACTTGCTAAGGTCAATAATTGCCCCTTAAAGAAAGCGGGACAGCTAGTGATGGAAGATTTAATTGTGCTTCCCCTGGTTCGTATGATGTCCTAATTGGTATGGACAGGTTAGAAAAACACTAGTCCATAGTCAACTGTAAAACAAAGACTATCTATTACAAGGATGAGCTTGGATCAAGGCAAGAGATGTAGGGAATTAAGAGGCCAGTGCAGATTCGACCAATAACTGCTTCTCAACTAGCAAAATCCATTAGAAAGGGATGTTAGATTTATGCCATCCAAGTGGGCTATGCTAACTCGAAAGATAAAACAACCACATTGGACAAAATTCCTGTGATACAAGAATTTGCTGATGTGTTTCTGGAGGAGATTCCAGGACTACCACCTAAGAGAGACAAATACTTTACTATCGAATTGGTTCCAGGGGTAGCCCTGGTATCCCCAGCACCTTACGGAATGAGCACACCCGAATTGACAGAGTTAAAAATGCAGTTACAGGAACTGTTAGGCAAAAACTACATTCGCCCCAGTGTGTCTCCCTGGGGAGCTCCGATATTGTTCGTTAAGAAAAAGGGATGGGACCCTTCGCATGAGTATAGATTATCGTCAGTTGAATAAATTGACAATAAAAAATAAGTATCCTCTACCCTGGATTGATGAACTTTTTGATCAAGTGAAAGAAGCAACAATATTTTCCAAGGTCGATTTGCGATCAGGGTATCACCAAATCAGGATTAAGGAGGAAGACATAGCTAAGACTGCTTTTAGAACAAG
Organism: Pinus taeda; assembly: GCA_000404065.3. Classification (NCBI taxonomy): domain Eukaryota; kingdom Viridiplantae; phylum Streptophyta; class Pinopsida; order Pinales; family Pinaceae; genus Pinus; species Pinus taeda. The sequence continues at coordinate 44,762 of APFE031211995.1, read as the reverse complement.
GTATGGACATTACGAGTTTGTGGTGCCAGCCTTTGGGTTAACCAACGCTCCCGCAACTTTTATGTGTTTAATGAATAGCATATTTCATCAGTATTTGGATAGGTTTGTGCTGACTTTTATTGATGATATATTGATATATTCCCGAAAAGTGAAAGACCACAAGGAACACCTTAGACTGGTACTGCAAACCCTCCGAGAACACCAGTTATATGCCAAGTTCAGCAAGTGCGAATTCTTCAAGGAACAAACATAATACTTGGGACATATAATCACAAAAGAAGGGATCACGGTGGACCCCAAAAAGATAAGGATCATAATGGAATGGTCGGTACCAAAGTATGTGGCAGACATCAGATCCTTCATGGGATTGGTAGGTTATTATAGACCATTTTTAGAAGGATTCTCAAGAGTAGCGTATCCTATCACTTCCTTACAGAAAAAGGGAAGAACTTTTAGATGGACCCCAGAATTCCAAAAAAAGTTTTAGCAGCTTAAGCATCTACTCACCACCACACCCATTCTAATCATAGTTGATCCTAGCAAAGATTATGTGGTGTGCACTGATGCAAGAAATAAGGAGTAGGAGGCATGTTGATGCAAGAAGGGAAGGTAATTGCTTACGAGTTAAGGAAACTAAAATAACATGAACATAAATATTTTTGTTATGATCTAGAGTTGGCAGCTGTCATTCACGCCTTGAAAATGTGGCGACATTACCTTATGGGAAGGAATTTTCTATTATTAACCGACCACCATAGTCTAACCAATTATTTTAGCCAACCCACCTTAAATGCTAGGCAAGCACGGTGGGTGGATTTCCTAGGTGTTTTTGATTTCGAGATCAATCATTTGAAGGGGAAAGAGAATTAGGTGGCGGACGCTTTAAGTTAGAAATTACAGTGTTTATATGAGATTTCTTGCAGCAAATGGAAAAGCCCCTTCGAAGAGATGATTAAAAGGGCAACAGATCAAGATATGATATATTAGCAAATAAAACAACAAGTACAACACCCCACCAGCAAAGAAAAATAGCAGGGTTACGCTTTAGGTACTATTCCAATGTTGTATTATCAATGGAGGTTGTATGTGCCCTATCAAAACAGCATTAAAAACTTGATTTTGGAGGAATTTCATAAAAGCCACTATGCTAGACACCCAGGATATCAGAAAATGATAACAACACTTCAGAAGGAGTATTATTGGCCGTGTATGAAGAAGGATGTGGTTGAGTACTTGGTATGTTGTCTGGAGTGCCAACAAATTAAGGCAGAGCACCAACATCCTGCGGGGTTGTTACAACCATTACATATTCCAGAATGGAAGTGGGAAACCATCTCCATGGACTTCATGATGGGTTTGCCCAAGTCAAAGAAAAATAACGATTCCATCATGGTGGTGGTGGACAAATGAAGTAAATCGACACATTTTATACCTGTGCAATCGACTTATAGAGTTGTGCAGATTGCCCACATCTTCATGCAGAACATATTTAGACTGCATGGGTTACCTAAAACAATAATTTTAGACCGTGATGTAAAATTTACCTCGGTTTTTTGGGAAACACTATTTGGAGAATTAGGAACTTAGTTGAATTTCAGTACAGCGTATCACTCTCAAACTGACAGACAAACAGAACGGGTGAACCAAGTGGTGGAAGACATGTTAATGTCATATGTAATGCAGCAACCGACTAAGTGGGAAGATTATCTGCACTTGGTTGAGTTCGCATATAATAATGGCTATCATACATCATTTCAAATGAGCCCATTTGAAGTATTGTATGGGAAGAAGTGCCACACGCCCTCAAGTTGGGGTGGACCGGAAGATAGATTAATGTTGGGACCTGACATGCTTAAGGAAATGGAAGAAATGGTTAAGAAAGTGTGAGTTAATCTAAAGGCAGCTTAGGATAGGCAAAAGAACTTTGCTAACCGGAAGAGGAAGTTTAGAGAGTATCAAGTTGGTGATCATGTATATGTGATAATTCGAGAAAAAAAGAGCACATTACAATGGAGTGAGTGTGCTAAGTTGGCACCTTGATTTTGTGGACCCTTTCAGGTCTTAGCAAGAATTGGGCCAGTAGCTTACTAGCTTGCTCTACCTAGTCACATATGGATCCATAACATCTTCCATGTTTCTGTATTAAAAAAATATGTTTATGAACCTAAGCATGTAATCAGCTAGGACGATATATAGGTAAGAAAGACAAAAAAAACGGTAGAACAAACATAATGAGTTTCTTAAAAAAAACTAATTTAAGATGTTGTATGTTTCAGGTCAAACTGGAAGGAGAAATCTTGGTCGAGTCGCTGAACATCCTTGACCGGAGAGAAGTAATGCTGCGGAAGTGAGCTATTACCCAAATTAAGGTGTAGTGGCAACACTTTGGGCCTGATGAGGCTACTTGGGAAGATGAAGAGCTCATGAAAAAAGCTTATATAGGGTTGTTCATGGCCGAAAGACATTGAGACAATGTCTAATTTCAGGAGGAGGAGATGTAATACCCCGAGACAAATGTAAATGTTTGGCTTTACTGTGGTAAATGATAAACTGAATTTGATATTATTATCTGTTTGAATTTAATAATATTTTCTTCTAAAAAAAGATAAGAAATGTTTCTTTAAAGAGCTGGCAACTTCTCAAGGAGGAAGTTGGAGGCAAGATAGTTGCTGTGATGGCAACTTCTCAAGGAGGAAGTTGGAGGCAAGACAGTTGTTGTGATTCCAACCCTAAGGAGGAAGTTGGAGGCAAGACAGTTGCTGTGATTCCAACCCTAACTGTTTTCCCTAACTGGAAGGGTTTCTAGAGGAAAATAGGGATAGGTGGGAAAAAGTCTGTGCTGTTGGGACAGGCATAAAAGAAAAGAGAAATGAGAAAATGGCTAAGTTTGGTGATGACTAGATAGCCAAGCACTAAGTGCGAGCATCTTGCTGCGGACAGTGGTCCTGCAAGAGAGCTAGGGGGAGATTCTGGTCCCGAAAGATGAATCTCATGGAAGGGTGGCAGATTAGAAGCAGATGACCAGAGGTAATCTCGACTTCTCAAGTGTTTTGCGAGCTACAGTGGCACAGGTAAGTGAGTTGAACCGCTTAGAAGCATTTAAAAATATTAAGGAAGTAAGCTATATTAAATGTTTGCACTGTTATGATACATTATAAAAAAAACTAAGTCATTGGTGAAAGAGACTCTTACTAGGAACCCATGTTATTATCCGAGGAACAAAAACAAAAGAATATTGTAGGGGTCATCTTAACAGAAAAATTGTACGGTTAAGGGAAACAAAATTTATACATGCAAACCACCTCTTTATTCTGTTTTGAACTTGGAGCAGAGCAATGTAGAGGAAGGGTGGAATTGTGTAATAGGGAAGGAAAATAATAGGCAACTAAAGATGAACCTTTCCTTGGGGAGAAACAAGGTCTCACTAGAGTAGTGATGTAGGAAAGGTTTATGAGAATTAAAAGACTTAACTAATGATTTTTTGTAAGCTTAGCTTTCTGGCATATGAAGAAGTGCAATTGATTTGGCAACAAACCAACTCCCATGAGAATGAGTCTGGTATGACAAATTTAGAAGTAACAAGTTTTGGTCCTAATCCAAATTCTTTTAAGAAAGAACAGTAGTAGTGAACAAGGGAAAAGTCCTAAAGGAACAGCACAATTTAACTCTATCGTAGCCAGCTAAATTTGCTTTCTGTGAGAGAGGAATTACAAGTACATGTGCCCAGAACCCTGGGTGTAGGGTTTCGGTCTAGATTTAAAAGCTTGCCATAACAGAAATTGAATTACATTTAAATGATAGAAGGAAGACCTGTGTTGAAGGTCGACCCAGTCCTCCGGGTGAACGAGCTTCCTAAATTCTATCTGGTAACTCAAAACCCCTAGATTAATGTGACATTTCCCAAAACCCTCATTAGAGAATTCAGTTAATCACCGGACAAGTATACGGCTAGTGGCTTGTTTGTCTAGTCAGATTTCAAACAAGAATTAACAATGGATTACTGCTGAATTCATTGACCCAATTAAATAAAAAAAATTATAAATACCCTTCTGCTAAAATGCGTAGCAAAAGATTGGAACAAATGAGCGAGTCGAAAAACAGCATTAGTTTGGAAACAGTGCATATAAATTCTATACAAAAATAAACCGAAGAGACCAGGAAAACAATAAACACGGAACTTATATTTATGCATATATTGGCACCGCATGGAACTCTGTGGTAAAACAAGTTGAAGAGTTGTAATAGGTAACAAAAATACATGATAATCTCGTTGGGAAATAGTATAAAACCTACAGTAATTATAACCCAGGAGGGAGACATTCCAAATGTACAGGTTGTACACAATCATCCAATAAACTAGATGTCATTAGCATATGACTTTCAGCAATTATAATGAAACATAAACTCAAGGAAATGGACACGGCTGTAAAACAACTTAAGGTATTACAATTAGGCCAGCACGGCTCAAAAAGGCTTCAGAGGTAAAAACCCTCGAAGCTA
>APFE031211995.1:5762-40252 GCA_000404065.3 Pinus taeda | reverse complement strand
AAAAGGGTGTTAGAGGATCAGAATCACCACACAGAACAAGAGGAGTCAGAAGGAAGGGATGAAGAATGGGAGGAACGATCTGATAATGCTTCCGAGCAACAAACATCAAAAAGGCAATGGGTAGAACTACAAGGGGAATTTCGTAAGATAAAAATGCCACACTTTGATGGGGAACTGGAGGAAGCAGCCGAGGCTTGGTTGATTAATATGAACAAATACTTCCAGCTATATGAATATGATCAGAGCCTCAAGGCACGGTTAACCATTTTCCAATTACAAGGGAAAGCCACCCTGTGGTGGGAGGAAGTTAAGATTGTTAGAGGAGTAAGTGAGCAGAATATTACCTGGGAAAAATTTCAAAAATATTTTAAGGAAAGGTACTTGACAGAACGCTTCTATGACGAAAAAGCGAGAGAATTCCATGACTTGTGACTGGGATAGCAAACCATGGATGAATTTATCACTCGTTTTACTTCATTGCTCCGTTATGTGCCTTATATTAGAGAGGAAAAGGCTAAAGTACAGAGGTTTGTTAGTAGTTTACCCTTGAATATGAGGGAAAGAATTGAGTTTGACAATCCAAAGACAATGGACGAAGTAATACATAAAGCTAGGATTTGTACCAACAAAGTAAACAGAAAGGAGAAATTCTAGGTAAAAGATGGACTGATAAGAGAAACAACAAATTGGTTGGGAATAATAAAGGGAATCGAGGTGGAGGTAATAAGGGTTTTGCCAAGGGGCAAAATAGTAGAAATTTACAGAAAAATTCACTCAGGTCAAAGGCAACCAATGAGTCTAGAATCAATGAAAAACCTAGAAAGTTAGACCATGAAGGGACAGTAAGGCATCCAGTGCAGTGTTGGGGCTACGGTGGACCTCATTACGTTAAAAACTGTCCTCAATGGAAGGGAATCGAACAGGTTTCCTAGATCCATTAAGCATTGAGAGTCGGTGATGTAGGACGTAGTCTACCAAGGATTAATGCTGCCCTGGAAGATCGTCAGGCGGAGTACCAGTTAACCATGGTGGAATTCGAAGGTAAAATTTTAGACCGTAATGTAACTATTTTAATTGATCCTGGAGTCACATTAAGTTATATTAGCCCTAAGATTGTGGAGCATTGTAAATTGCAACCTATTAAATTTAAGAACCCTTGGCTAGTACAGCTGGCTATGGGGGCAAGGAGACGAGTACTTGCTAAGGTCAATAATTGCCCCTTAAAGAAAGCGGGACAGCTAGTGATGGAAGATTTAATTGTGCTTCCCCTGGTTCGTATGATGTCCTAATTGGTATGGACAGGTTAGAAAAACACTAGTCCATAGTCAACTGTAAAACAAAGACTATCTATTACAAGGATGAGCTTGGATCAAGGCAAGAGATGTAGGGAATTAAGAGGCCAGTGCAGATTCGACCAATAACTGCTTCTCAACTAGCAAAATCCATTAGAAAGGGATGTTAGATTTATGCCATCCAAGTGGGCTATGCTAACTCGAAAGATAAAACAACCACATTGGACAAAATTCCTGTGATACAAGAATTTGCTGATGTGTTTCTGGAGGAGATTCCAGGACTACCACCTAAGAGAGACAAATACTTTACTATCGAATTGGTTCCAGGGGTAGCCCTGGTATCCCCAGCACCTTACGGAATGAGCACACCCGAATTGACAGAGTTAAAAATGCAGTTACAGGAACTGTTAGGCAAAAACTACATTCGCCCCAGTGTGTCTCCCTGGGGAGCTCCGATATTGTTCGTTAAGAAAAAGGGATGGGACCCTTCGCATGAGTATAGATTATCGTCAGTTGAATAAATTGACAATAAAAAATAAGTATCCTCTACCCTGGATTGATGAACTTTTTGATCAAGTGAAAGAAGCAACAATATTTTCCAAGGTCGATTTGCGATCAGGGTATCACCAAATCAGGATTAAGGAGGAAGACATAGCTAAGACTGCTTTTAGAACAAGGTATGGACATTACGAGTTTGTGGTGCCAGCCTTTGGGTTAACCAACGCTCCCGCAACTTTTATGTGTTTAATGAATAGCATATTTCATCAGTATTTGGATAGGTTTGTGCTGACTTTTATTGATGATATATTGATATATTCCCGAAAAGTGAAAGACCACAAGGAACACCTTAGACTGGTACTGCAAACCCTCCGAGAACACCAGTTATATGCCAAGTTCAGCAAGTGCGAATTCTTCAAGGAACAAACATAATACTTGGGACATATAATCACAAAAGAAGGGATCACGGTGGACCCCAAAAAGATAAGGATCATAATGGAATGGTCGGTACCAAAGTATGTGGCAGACATCAGATCCTTCATGGGATTGGTAGGTTATTATAGACCATTTTTAGAAGGATTCTCAAGAGTAGCGTATCCTATCACTTCCTTACAGAAAAAGGGAAGAACTTTTAGATGGACCCCAGAATTCCAAAAAAAGTTTTAGCAGCTTAAGCATCTACTCACCACCACACCCATTCTAATCATAGTTGATCCTAGCAAAGATTATGTGGTGTGCACTGATGCAAGAAATAAGGAGTAGGAGGCATGTTGATGCAAGAAGGGAAGGTAATTGCTTACGAGTTAAGGAAACTAAAATAACATGAACATAAATATTTTTGTTATGATCTAGAGTTGGCAGCTGTCATTCACGCCTTGAAAATGTGGCGACATTACCTTATGGGAAGGAATTTTCTATTATTAACCGACCACCATAGTCTAACCAATTATTTTAGCCAACCCACCTTAAATGCTAGGCAAGCACGGTGGGTGGATTTCCTAGGTGTTTTTGATTTCGAGATCAATCATTTGAAGGGGAAAGAGAATTAGGTGGCGGACGCTTTAAGTTAGAAATTACAGTGTTTATATGAGATTTCTTGCAGCAAATGGAAAAGCCCCTTCGAAGAGATGATTAAAAGGGCAACAGATCAAGATATGATATATTAGCAAATAAAACAACAAGTACAACACCCCACCAGCAAAGAAAAATAGCAGGGTTACGCTTTAGGTACTATTCCAATGTTGTATTATCAATGGAGGTTGTATGTGCCCTATCAAAACAGCATTAAAAACTTGATTTTGGAGGAATTTCATAAAAGCCACTATGCTAGACACCCAGGATATCAGAAAATGATAACAACACTTCAGAAGGAGTATTATTGGCCGTGTATGAAGAAGGATGTGGTTGAGTACTTGGTATGTTGTCTGGAGTGCCAACAAATTAAGGCAGAGCACCAACATCCTGCGGGGTTGTTACAACCATTACATATTCCAGAATGGAAGTGGGAAACCATCTCCATGGACTTCATGATGGGTTTGCCCAAGTCAAAGAAAAATAACGATTCCATCATGGTGGTGGTGGACAAATGAAGTAAATCGACACATTTTATACCTGTGCAATCGACTTATAGAGTTGTGCAGATTGCCCACATCTTCATGCAGAACATATTTAGACTGCATGGGTTACCTAAAACAATAATTTTAGACCGTGATGTAAAATTTACCTCGGTTTTTTGGGAAACACTATTTGGAGAATTAGGAACTTAGTTGAATTTCAGTACAGCGTATCACTCTCAAACTGACAGACAAACAGAACGGGTGAACCAAGTGGTGGAAGACATGTTAATGTCATATGTAATGCAGCAACCGACTAAGTGGGAAGATTATCTGCACTTGGTTGAGTTCGCATATAATAATGGCTATCATACATCATTTCAAATGAGCCCATTTGAAGTATTGTATGGGAAGAAGTGCCACACGCCCTCAAGTTGGGGTGGACCGGAAGATAGATTAATGTTGGGACCTGACATGCTTAAGGAAATGGAAGAAATGGTTAAGAAAGTGTGAGTTAATCTAAAGGCAGCTTAGGATAGGCAAAAGAACTTTGCTAACCGGAAGAGGAAGTTTAGAGAGTATCAAGTTGGTGATCATGTATATGTGATAATTCGAGAAAAAAAGAGCACATTACAATGGAGTGAGTGTGCTAAGTTGGCACCTTGATTTTGTGGACCCTTTCAGGTCTTAGCAAGAATTGGGCCAGTAGCTTACTAGCTTGCTCTACCTAGTCACATATGGATCCATAACATCTTCCATGTTTCTGTATTAAAAAAATATGTTTATGAACCTAAGCATGTAATCAGCTAGGACGATATATAGGTAAGAAAGACAAAAAAAACGGTAGAACAAACATAATGAGTTTCTTAAAAAAAACTAATTTAAGATGTTGTATGTTTCAGGTCAAACTGGAAGGAGAAATCTTGGTCGAGTCGCTGAACATCCTTGACCGGAGAGAAGTAATGCTGCGGAAGTGAGCTATTACCCAAATTAAGGTGTAGTGGCAACACTTTGGGCCTGATGAGGCTACTTGGGAAGATGAAGAGCTCATGAAAAAAGCTTATATAGGGTTGTTCATGGCCGAAAGACATTGAGACAATGTCTAATTTCAGGAGGAGGAGATGTAATACCCCGAGACAAATGTAAATGTTTGGCTTTACTGTGGTAAATGATAAACTGAATTTGATATTATTATCTGTTTGAATTTAATAATATTTTCTTCTAAAAAAAGATAAGAAATGTTTCTTTAAAAGCTGGCAACTTCTCAAGGAGGAAGTTGGAGGCAGGATAGTTGCTGTGATCCATCCCTAACTGTTTTCCCTAACTGGAAGGGCTTCTAGATGAAAAGAGGGAAAGGGGGCGGGGGGGGAAGTCTGTTGCTATTGGGATAGGCAGAAAAAAAAGAAGAGAAAAATGGCTAAGTCTGGTGATGACCAGATAGTCGAGCACTAAGTGTGAGCATCTTGCTGCAGACAGTTATCGTGCAAGAGAGCTAGGGGGGAGATTCTGGTCCCGAAAGACGAATCTCATGGACGGATGGCAGATTGGAAGCAGATGAGCAGAGGTAAGCTTGGCTTCTAAAGTGTTCGCAAGTTACAGTGGCACATGTAAGTGGGTTGAATCACTTAGAAAGCATTTGAAAGTATTAATGAAATGAACTATATTAAATGTTTACACTGTTTTGATATATTAGCTAAAACTTGAGCCAACTCTGGAAGTGACTCGTACTAGTTGTCCAAGTTATTTTCTATAAAAAAAAAAAATACTATAAGGGTAATTTTAAAAGAAAACTGTATAGTTCACGGAAACAAAATATATACATATAAAATCACTCCTTTACTCTAATTTGATAAGAGTAGAGCACTGTAGAGGAAGTGTGGAATTGTGCAATAGGGAGGGAAAGGAGCAGGCAACTGAGGACGAACCATTTCCTTGAAAAGGGTCGTGGTGGGGTAGTGATGAAGGAAGGGTTTATGAGAAATGGAAGACTTAATTAATGGGGCTTCATAAGCCTAGTGCACCCAACGTTCTGGCATATGATGAAATGCAATCGGTCTGGCAACAAACCATCTCCAACAAGAGTGACTTTAGTATAAAAGTTATAGAAGTAACGAGTTTTCACTCCTAATCATAATTCTTTTTAGGAAAGAACAGTAGTAGTGAACAAGGGAAAAGCCTAAAAGTTTGAGCTCTATATAACTCTACTATAGTTAGTTAAACTTACTCACCGTGAGAAAGGAATTACAGGCACAATGTGTGCTAGAACCCTAGGTGTAGGGTTTTCAGTCTAAGTTTAAAGGCTTGCTACATCAGAAATTAAATTACATTTAAATCATAGAAGGAAGACCCGTATTGATGGTCGACCATGTTCTCTGGGTGAAACATTCCAACTGAAAACCCACAATCCCAAATTAATGGACCATTGTTCAAACCCTCAACAGAGATAATTTAGTTAATCGTTGGACAGGTATTTGACTAATGGTTATAATGTCTAGATGGAGTTACAAACAAAACTTAACAATGGATATACTGCCAAATTCATTGAGAAAATTAAATAATTTTTTTTTATAAACTCCACCTCTGCTAAAATGCGTAGTAAGAAGATTGTAACGAATGAGCGAGTCGAAAGACAATATTTACTTGGAAACAATGCATGTAATTTCTGTACAATAATAAACTGAAGAGACAAAGAAACAATAAACGTGGAACATTAATATATATACATATATTGGCACTGCATGGAACTCTGTGGTATAGCAAGCTTAAGAGCTGTAATAAATAAACAAAATACATGATAATCTCTTTGGAAACAGCATAAACCCTACGGTAATTATAACCTAGGAAGGAGACCTTCCAAATGTACAAGATTTCCAAAATTACCCAATAAACTAGATTTCATTAGCATATGACTTCCAACACTTTTAATGAACATAAACACAAGAAAATGGTCATGCTGTAAGATAACTTACTGTATTTACAAATAGGCTAGCACGGCTCAAAATGCTTCAGAGGTAAAAACCCTCAAAGCTAAATTCCTTTTCTTAAGATATATATATATATATATATATATAATACATATATATATATATATATATAATACATGAGTAACAGAGTCTTGATGGGTGAGCTAAAACCTGAACTCTACATTGCATAAACAGTAGCAAATCTCAGGTGTAAGGTCCCTCTCGCAAGAGAAATTAATAGAGCAACAACTAAAAGACCATAACCAGGGTGGAAACCCTCATACCTGGCAAAATTTGGAATTAATCCCATTTTCTAGAGGACTTTGTTACCATTAGTAACCAAACTCGAACACAGAGCCGAGAGGATCCTGCACGAGACCACATAAAGTAGGTCAAATATCTGCAACAGTCTCACGATAAAAAAAAAAAACTAAATGCATGAGGGCAGGATCAAACTATTGTTGCACAAAGAAATTGGGCATAATCAATCTACATTGTTTAAGACTTACCAATGATCAATTCAGAGGGCGAAGACAAAGGTATGGAATTCTACGCACCCTTCACTATCACCACAGAAACCTGGTTCGAAGAGTGGAGCAAGACCATGAACGAGATCAGTAACCTAGTGGCGAACCAAGAGAAATGGCGGAAGAATGAATTTCCGGATTGAGACCAAGTGATGTGAACGAGGTTCAAGCCATCTATAGCTGTTGGATCGCCAAGCCAGCTCCAACATCGTTGATCCCAAGGGAATCCCGAGGCAGTAGCTGAGCTGGTCAAGACTGCACATGCCACGTACAATGGGTAGTGAAGTTATTTAATGAACATTTCAATTTAACAAAAATCAAGGCGGCAAGCCAACGGTCTGAGATCCATAAACCGAATTCCCATACCAAACGACAGTGTAGATTGAATTTGCACTGTCAGCAGTGCCTGCTTAATTTAATGCTGACATTACCAACTTCATAAATGTACGGGATTATGCATATGTGGATAGGATACGAATTAAACATCATTGGAGTATGTAAATTGAATACATTTACAAACGTAAAGAAAATAAATAAATAATTATGGGTATATGACATTTCCCTTCTGCATGTTCCATTCGGAAACCAAAGGTGCTATTATGCTACTCGTCATCCTATCCAACATGCTTTTCTGCTATGCTTGCTACCACTGCATCCTCAGATCCAACCTGCTATTCTCAGGCCAAGCGAGAAGCCTCATTGGCATCTTGCTATGCAAGAAGAATTTCATGCTTTGCTACGCAACAAAACATGGACTCTTGTTCCTCCACGACCTGGCTTCAATATCGCCTTCCTCGGACATCCCCACTTTTTCAACTCCAAGCACATTCCCCCTATTTATTTTGCACACTTCCATCCCACATAGTGCTTTCTCTGCACACAAGTGAACTCTTTTTAATGTGATGCATGAAAAAACACATGAAACCAGTAGAGTGGAAAATTTTTTCTATTTGTATTTTACTATATTATTTTCTATTTTATTTTCCAATTTTCAAATAAAAAATTAATTCATTTAATATATATATTCTCTAATATTTTACATTAACAAATAGTTAGATATTATTAATTAAAATATAACTAATACAAAATCACTATTACATTTATGGTTATATACTCTTATTTAAAAAAAAAAAAAACTAACAAATATAAGAGAGCATATAAAAAATAAACTAAATAATTTATTTTATTTATATCATTATTTACAACATAGGTCTTCTCATACTTCAAATTAAATTGCTTTAACACATATCAATTTTTTCATAGCAAAGCAACTTTTGCTTTCCACTGACTAAGTAAACCTTTTGATGTTAGCCATGGAATCCTCTATTGAAATACACATTCAAATTGAAATTCAATCACATATTAGTAGGTTTGAATTCAAATTGGAGTAGAGAGGGAAAGTTATTGTAACACTTACGAAATTGATTATATGACTTGTTTTTATTTTTATTTAATTATTCACTGAGGAAATTGAAAGACATGATATGTATTATAATGTAACTAACATTTGGCAATAAGGAAATTAGGAATTATTTTTAATGTGTTAATCCTGTCAAGAAAAATTTAAAGGCTAACATAGATTAACCCCTAATTGTGAGGAAAAAACAGTTGGAGTTGGTTGTGCTTAGTGAGGTAGAAATAAAAACAAAGAAGTCGTTCTTAGATTAACCCCTAACTATGAGGAAAAAATAGTTGGAGTTAGTTATGCCTAGTGAGGCATAAATAAAAACAAAGAAGTTGTTCTAATATTAACCTATAACTGTCAAGAAAAAACATTTGGAATTGGTTGTGCCTAGTGAGGTAGAAATAGAAACAAAGAAGTCGTTCTGCTAGTTTATTTGGGGAGAAAAGGAGAAGAAAGACATAATACAAACCTTACTATATGTTTTTCTATAGATCAAGATAAATCTCATAATGTGAGTTCTATGAAAAAACTGTGGGAGATAATGAAAGTTCTTAGATAAATACTAATGAGAGAGAAAGACTAGTGGAATCTAGTTAATTTAGTAGGAAATTTCTAAGTGTTTAGGAGGTGTAAAGCCAAATAACAACTCTTACATAGTTACAATTTTTTTGGACAGTTAGAGGACAGCTCAGGGGGAGCCAATGAATGTTTGGTTCAAGGTTGGGTAGAATGAGAAGGCCTTTAGCATGTTCCTAAAAGGAATCAAATAATTGTAGGTTATTTTGATGAATGTAGGAGTAACTTTGAATGCCTTATTATGTGAATTAAAGTTATTTTATGGCTAACTTGGTATTTTTTAGAGAAACCTCTATACATAACATATATTTATATATGACACAAGATCATGTGCAAGAAGGAGATTATATCCGTGAAAGAATGTATGAGAACTAATTTTGTGTCTTACAGGAAAGATAAAGATTGTGCAAAGAATGAAAAAGAATATACACAAGACATAGAATTGTTGTATTGACTATATGCTTTTGTTGATGGTGGCAAATAGTATACAAGTTATAGTGAATAATTTATTGGAAATGTTCTTATAAATATATTACTTCCAATAGTAGTATGTTGGAATAAACTAAAGGCATTATCGTACGGGTTAGAAAGTAAACCATAGGACATGATCCTACAATTAAAACCTTCAGTCCTGAATAAAAGGGCTAGGTCCTAAGGAAAATGATTCGAGTTCCCCATTACAGATATCCTCTAAATTTCTATGTTCTATAATATATTCTTATAAAAGAAAATATACATTTAAAATGAACCAACATTATAGATGTGATCTGATATACATATAAATAGTATAGACAAAAATATCATACAATCAAGTAATAATGTTGTGTCTGTATGTTCATAACATTTAAAGAAATCTATGTGTAAACCAAGGGAGATATTGATCAGTAAATTGACATAGAGAAGAGAAGAAGAAAAAAGCTTTTTGTTCTTCAGAAATAAATTATAACAACACGCTCATAAGAATTATTTTGGAAAGTAGAATATATATAAATGGAATAGAAGAAAAAACAATTGTAACAATTTACATTCAAGGCTACTCGTGCTAATATATAAACCTCGTAAACATAGATATCACATTTTTGGTTGAACAAATCGAAATGGAGACAAGAAATTGTAGAAGTACCAACAAAAATTAATCGTAACTAGATTATAGTGCATATACCATAAATGTCATTCTTTAAAAAGAATTGGACAACAATTATAGAGAAAATACCTTTCTATCATGGCTCAAAAAAATACAAAAATTTAGTTTGGATTTAACAGTCCCCATGCATGGAATATAAAAATAGAGGCCTGTGGCCTATTTCATAAAAAGTGACCCAATAATATTCATATAATGTGAGTTAAAAGGAAGTAAAATGCAATGGGAACCAGACCCAACACCACTAGAGCTAGGATTTCACAATCAAAATAATAGTTGGCTCCATTCCATGAGTTGTAACAACAACAACCTCAAGCTGAATAAAAAGAGTGTTGTGTAAGAACCTATTGGCTAGAGTCGAACACTTTTTTTTCTAACAAGAATGACAAGATATGAATCGAAAAATCTCTTCCCCTATAAATTAACCACACCAAGAATTTTCATACCTACCATATGACCAGAGTAAGCAGATTAGTAGAGAGTGGATACAAAGGATTTATTCTTGTAAAATAATTTCATGCAAAAGATTGAAACTTGACAAAATGGAGTTTACCCCTTATGCTAGTGAGGGACAGTTAGGTGTGGTCACCATCCTTGCCTACAAATACAAGCATACAAAATGTTATGATGGGCCCCATAAATAGGTATATCATGAGGCCCATTTGTCCATCCTCCAACCTATAATTTCCTCTTTTCTTGCATTTATTAACATATTTTTTATTACAATGTCCTTAATAGGAATACTTAAGGATGTTTGTCATACTTCATGGCCTAATGTGGTTAATGTGCAGGAAAATAGTGTTTTTTAGTGCATTTACTATGCAAAGGTACGTTGGAGTAAGTTGGAGGAAATGTAGGATGCTTTTCCCTTGCATTTACTCACCTAAAACTCATTTCGATCCCTAAAATGACTCACCTACAGCTTAGGGATCCACTAGTAATCGATACATTGAAGGAATTGTGTGGATCTAAGGGAGATAGATCCACTGTTTCAGAGCATTTGGAGGGAATAAGTCCACTTTCGAAGGAGGCTACCCCTAAGTCATTTTTGTGTAGATAAGCAAGCCTAAGGGCTCAATAGCATTCAAAATTTTGGAGCAGATTGGAGCTACTAAGAGTTAGGAGCTTGAGATTATCATTTTCATTTCCTCTACATGATGTACTTGAACTCTATTTTAGGTCAATTAAAATATTAATATTATTTTCCATATTAGTTTTTATTATAGGGCTAAGACCCCTTGAGTTAGGGCCCAACCAAGAGGCTTTAGTGTCTCTTTGTGTATTTTATCCATGCATTGTTTTTCATAATATTGTCTAATTTATTTTCTTCATAGAAATTTTCTTATAATAGTTGTTTGTGCATGACTATCTACCACCTCTCTTGTGGGTAGTGTGGTTAAGGAATATTTATTAGCAATCCAATGTAAACATGTGGTTACTTTCCTTTGTAATTGTTAGATCTTAGACTAATGCTCTTTTACATGCTCTATTTTTTGCATACTTAGGGATTAAATCACACACTTTCATGGATGTAGGTCATATTCATCCTACAATATAGATTGTCTTTTGATGCAAATAAAATTCAACTCATATTTTTTTACTTAGTTTCATAAAATTCAACTCATCCTTTCTTGTTTAGTTCATTTTGTTGCAATTTGGATATGAGTTTGCCATTCTTCTCAAGTTGAAAAAACAATTATTTATTTGGTGTGAAGGTACTACTATTATCTTGTAGGGTTGGCATATTCATCTTACATTCCTCCTACCATCATCAACCTCTTTCTCCTCACCTCACGACACCCTCAAAACTCTCCCACCGAAAATACATTTCTAGGTCATTGAAGGACACCGTGTGCATGTGTTTTTGTGGAAGATGGGCCTCTATGAAGTTAAGCTTGGAAAAAGATTCATACAACCTTCATATAACTTTTTCTACCCTTTCCCACCTTTATATCACCTTTTCCACTGGTAAAATGTTCACAGATCCCACCTTGTAGCAAAACATGGCAATCTTGTAGTATCTTGTTGCAATCATGTAGCATCATGTAGCACTATGTAAACTTAACCAAATTTTCTCCAAAAGCTTGATTTTTTCCACTTATCCTTGTATAATGTCCCCTAGGATTTGAAACTATGATTGAAGAAGTCCAAAGACCACTTAAGGCTTGTCTTTTCTTCACTAGAACACAATCCTGCAATTAGGGTTAGTGGACAGATTTATGAATTTAGAGATATAGTAATGATCTTCTTGATTGCCTCATGAAATGGCTAATGAAATTTGTCACTAGAGCCAATATCCTTGAAAAAGGTGATTAAAGGTTGATTTATCCATGCAAGGTAGGCTAGGACTATTTCTCTTGAATTCATGTTTCTATTAAGGTTTTAGTTGCAAGCATTTTTATTGCATAGATTAGTTTCCTTTTCCATGAAAATTTTCCATTGTACAATTAGATTAATGTTTACATTCCTGCAAGTAGCATATAATTTACATTCCGGAAGTAGACTAATGATTCTATTTCTACAAGTAGTATAACCTTTCTGTTCCTGCAACTAGAGTTAGCATTTACATTTAAACAAGTAGCACCTTCACTCCTTTTGCAAGTAGAGAAATATTTCCATTTTTGCAGTTAGAGCATAACTCTCTTTTTATGCAATTTCCTTCCTTGAGTCGGTTGATATAGTGGACTTTGTATGCCTTGGTACAGTCCATTGCTTGAACGTGGCATGTGTAGAACATGACCTACTACGCATATAACACCGTCACCTCCTAAATTTGTACGAAACTTGGGTTGATAATTAAAGCTGGTAACCTTGGGAGTGGCAACACTCTTGTTGCAATATTGAGGCTCATTACTTGGCAATTCAATCTCTTCAAAAATCAAACCCTAGAGAAGGGTCGTGACTCTCTAGGTGGTATTCACTAAAAAATAATTAAAAAAATAAAAAATAAAGAGCAGCTTACTATGCCATCAAGTTATCTGAGCATGAAGGGAACTAGGTCGAACTCTTGAAGTTAAGGAACCTTTTAGGGTGCAGAGTGAGAAACCCTTCTGCAAATAAAGCCACTCACATATTGACAAAATGATTAAACAAGAGAGTTAGGAGCCTATCACAAAATAGGAAAATAGAAAAACATTATGCAATAACCAAATAAATACTTAAACACAATTGACATAGAGTCACCAAAATTTACCTAAGTAGGTGAAGACTTAGGAAAAGAGAAAAACATTATGCAATAACCAAATAAATACTTAAACACAATTGACATAAAGTCACCAAAATTTACCTAATTAGGTGAAGACTAAGTGTTCCAGTACACAAAATTTTGGGAATAGGAGTTAGCATATCATTGCTCTCTCATGTGAGAAATTCAGTGAGTTTCCAAAGGAAAACCCTTAAGGTTTTCCAAATAACCTAACCCTTACAGAACGTTCCTTCTCCAAAAAGCCTTAGAGATAATGAGAGTCATGGGTGGGATAGGAGCAAGGTGGTTACCCTAACCATGCTCTCTTCCATACACATGAGCGTTGATGATGACCACTGGACATGCCAACTTTCAAATTGCATGAAAATGCCTAGGCAAACCAAGTATGCAGCGGAAAGTTCCATTAAACAATATATTACATTTAAAAACCTATGATTGCATTGTCATGCCTTTAATTACCATATTATAATGTGTGAATGGGTTCCATTAACACCCTAGCCAAGGACGTCTGAAATTGGAAAGATGTTGTATTTGATATATGGTAGATTATATATTTATAAAACAAAGTGGCCAAGGCCATAAATCCTGGTGCCATCAGAATTTAAGAGAATGCTATCATCCTCACAACACTCGGATTAAATATATATTGACTAGGTAGTTTTATTGGTCCCTGCCTGGGACTATTAGTGATCGATCGATCGCTGACCATCAATTAATTGTTCTTTTGACCAAAATTTTTTAAGCTTTCCCAAATTTTATCCAAAGTTTTCGATGGAAATTTAGCTTCTTAGAAAATTTATCCAAAGTTTTGTTTTTGACCTCTTATTGGAAACTTCGCGCGTATCGAGGGAAAAATACACCTGCAACGCTTTTCTTATCCAAAGTTTGGAAAGAACTAAGATATTTCGAAAATAATATAGTAACTTTATGTATCTGCGTTTATGCTATTTTCCGGCGGACAGGTTTTTTATCTAAAAATTCTTAAATAAGTTTTTAAACAAAGTTGCATGGACTACCTCCCTCATTTACAGCTGCCCCATTGTTTACACCTGCCACCATCCAAGCTGCCCCATTGTTTACACCTGCCACCATCCAAACCACCATAGTTTACACCTGCCAAATGACCATCGTTAACGTTTTGTGGGTATAATCGGCGATATCACTGATCATGCTATTTCTGTTCATGTCTCAGAAGTTACTAGTTCTCTGAATAAGGTTGGAATGACTTTCAATACATCAGCAGATGATATTTTAATCAGCCCTTCCTCTGGTTAGAAAGTTCCAGCTGAGAAAACAGCAGAATCTAAAGTTGATGGTAAGAAATCAATTGCAGAATTAGATTGAGATAAAACCAGTAATCTAGCTGACTTGTCTACTTCAGATAATTCTGTCGGAAGTAATATCTATACATCCAGGGTAGTGGACAGTGGAGCAATAAAGGATGTAGAGAATCATGGGCATAGAATTTTTGGAAATCCTGTATTTGCAGAAGACATAGCTGGTCAAACACGTTCCTTGGAAATGGGATGGAATGTTTCAACCCAAAGTGCAAATGAAGTGATGCCTGTTGCATCCGACAAAGTGGGAATAATAATGTAGCTGAAACGGTAAATCATGCTAACTCCGCTCCCATTCTTCTCTCTGGATCAATGTCATATTCAGGATGAGTTTCATGCCCGGGGAGTGTCTCCCTCCGTTCCGATAGCAGCGCAACCAACACCCTCTCATTTGCTTTCCCCATGTAATATTTCTTTAAATTTGAATGTTAGTGATAAATATGGAACATATTCATATGTGTCTGTTTCTTGTTCATGACTTGTTGAGATGTTTTAACAGATTATCAAATGAATGGAATAGTAGCCCAGTAAAAATGACTCAAGCAGATTCCAGATACTATAAGAAGAAGCAATGGTGGCGATGTTGTTGCTTCTGTGGGTGACCCTTGCTATTTTGTTGTTCAGGGTTTGCATATTATGTGTATTTAAAACAACATTTACTCTGGGAACTGAATAATTTTCTGCTACTGGTAAATCGAAATCTACCCTAGATTCACAGCAAATATTTTTATTGCTGTTGTGATTTACTTGTCTGCAGTTTATGCAGCCTTGAATAGGTTGATAAAGAAGTGTTGTGGCATGCATTCTCTCTGAAACCTCCAAAAGTCTTATACATCCAATCTAGGTGACTTTCTTTTCCATACTTCATTACTACTAGAGTCTTAGGCTTCATTCATGATTAACACAAAGAATGAGCCTGTTGTGTTGATTCATCTCAGATTTTCATCTTCAAGTGAAGTGCTTAATTCTGTTCTTGCCTTATCATTAGAGAGGCCAGATTCTGATTGTAGTTTGGTAGTTGCGTTGAAGAATTTGGACGACAGAATCAAGATATCTACGGAGAAGATTCGGAACAAAGCAATGGCAGTATGCAAAGCTAAAAATTTATGGTTTACTCCCTATATATATATGAAAGAATTTAAAAAGTTGGCATGAACAATTCCAGGGTTAGTTCAAACATAAACTAATGTAGTTTTAATGTTGAGTTGAATAGTAGTATTGGAAGTCCTTTCCTGTAATTGTCTCAAGCTCACGAACATTTCTCATGTCGCTAACGAAAATTGCTCACGTCCGAAAGTCAAGTAGTGACTTGTCTGTGATTTCCATGACACAACATGCATGGTATATAGAGATGGGTATATGCAAGAATTAAGGAACTTACTGTGTTCTTTCTTGCAAGCATGAATGAGCTTGGTACTTTCTGTCTGTCATTTCCGTGATGCAACATGTATGGTATATAGAGATGGGTATATGCGGGAATTAAGGAGCTTACTGTGTTCTTGCTTGCCAGCATGAATGAGCTTGGTAACTACGACAAAATTCCCCAGCCTTATAGCAAGAATTAGGGCCAGTTCGAGTTGCATTTTGACACAACAATCAATCTGGGTGATTTTGTTGGTAACAAGTTCCAATTATCCTAATAGACGAGTTCCAATTATCTAAATGAAAGTTTAGGTAGGCTACTCGTTTTTGGCTCAGATTTTCTTGTGACCTTGAATGATCTTAGTTCTCTCTGTGAGCACAGGTGGGGGTTTCATTTGTTGAAGAAGTCAGGGGTTGCTTCTCTATATGATTGATGTCCATCATCACACTTGAAAATGATCATATGGCGAGTGAGTGTTAGTTTTCCTCATGACATAATGGTCCTTGAAGAAGGGAAAAAACCAATTCGTGTGAAGGAGTTTAGTACTTCAGCAGGAAACAATTTAATTTAACCTGAAGATAGAGAAAGAAAGGCTCTTCGAGGAATGTATAGTCTTTTACAAAATGACTAGCAGAAAAGGGTCAGTCTCGACCGACTGACTAACAAAGGTGTGACGAAGTCAAGACTAGTGTTTCAGGTTTGATACAAAATGACTAACAGAAAAGGGTCAGTCTCGACCGACTGACTAACAAAGGTGTGACGAAGTCAAGACTAGTGTTTCAGGTTTGAGACGGAAGGAATTACCTCTTTGTAGGGCCAACCCTTCTGAAGGATAGGCATAAATACAATTGATAAGCTGCCTTTTTCCCACCTCACTTCCCACTCACTCCACTGCGCTTCCCACTCACTCCACTGCGCGCAATAGCATCCTTTTCCGCTCTTGAGTTTCAGAAAATTTAAATTCAACGATACGGTACAATAAGTGTTATTTCCACTACATATTGCTGAGAGTGGGGGATTCGATGTGAAGAACACTCAGACCTACTTTCCCTTTCATTTCATGCATGCTATCTATTTTCCTGATAATTAGGAAGACGGAACATATAGCACCTCTTGTGCATAGTGCACATTGTCCATTGAGTTGTTGCAAATAGGGAAAAGCGGTAAGGCCGTGGGCCCACAAGGAAGGTGATTTGTATTTAATTCAATTGTCAATTTATTTCGTGTGACAATTTCTGCATGTATTCCAGGTGTTTACACAGTTTTAGTTTAGGTGTTCTTGGAGTTTAACCGATCGTTGACAATCAAATGCTATCTATTTTCCTGATAATTAGGGAAGACAGAGCATATATCACCTCTTGTGTATAGTGCACGTTTTCCATTGAGTTGTTGCAAATAGGGAAAACCGGTAAGGCCGTGGGCCTACAAGGAAGGTGATTTGTATTTAATTTAATTGTCAATTTATTTCGTGTGTGACAATTTGTGCATGTATTCCAGGTGTTTACACAGTTTTAGTTTAGGTGTACTTGGAATTTAACCGAAAATTTTTTATGCTTTCCCAAATTTTATCCAAAGTTTTTGATGGCAATTTACTGTCCTAGACAATTTATCCAAAGTTTTGTTTTTGACCTCTTATTCGAAACTTCACGTGTATCGAGGAAAAAATACACCTGCAACGCTTTTCTTATCCAAATTTTGAAAGGAAATAAATTATTTCGAAAATAATATCCTAACTTTATGTATCAAACACTTCAAGTAATGCTAATTTCAGCCATGAAACAACCTCAAGCGGTAGGTGATAGCATAGCATGATTCTTACCCAAGAATCTGGATATTTCTGCTACAGTTCGGCGAGAGTTTGAACTCTTGGCCTTGAACTTCCACCATTTAGGCTCACCTATCTTCTTGCAGGCTTGACGAGGAACCTGACTGACCTGACAAGGTTCGTTAGCTCCCCATAGTGCTGATTCATCCCTATGACCCTTTGATCTGTGCATGCTAGAAATCCTTGCACTCGAACCGGCTAGAGGGGGCACGTGGGCTTCATGCAAGCCCCACACGCTTACCAACAAGTTTTCCCTTGATTGACGCCACATGTTTAGGTAGTACATGTTTATGTAGTGTTGTAGGTTCAGGTGGATTGCCAATGTATTTGTCTTTGTCTTTGGTTATGTGCATATTAGTGTATAAAATTATTTCTATCTCTATCTTTATAATTAAATAAAATTAGAAATTCATTTTCATTATCCAATTCCATCTGATGAGTAAAATCTGCCTGGCAATTAAAAGCTATTGATCCCCGAGTAATCTGTTCCATTAAATATACATAAATCTTTGTTCTGCCAAATAAAGATGTTTCGAAAACAGAACAAGCTACTCTGTAATGTCAAAACACTATAAGGTAAACCCTGTTTCTTTCATTTCAAATTGGCTTTGATTGGAAAGCATTTAATTGTATGAATTTTTAAATTGTTTCATCATAGTCGGTTCCCTAAGATTCTGTATAAATAATCCTTTCACGGGTGTGATTGAATGAGAAATATGTATGTATTTATACCAACTTTTCTACTTTTCCATGTAAGTTATTCCTCGCCTTTATCTTGTTTTGACCACTCAGCTCTTAACTTTACCATGAAAATTTTGTACAAAGAATAGCCAACGATGAGTCAAGTTAATTGAATTAAATGCATAGCCTACGCGTCACTTCTTAACTCTACCATGAAAATTTTGTACAAAGAATAGCCAACGATGAGTCAAGTTAATTGAATTAAATGCGTAGCCTCCGCGCCGCTCATTAACACGGAAATCACTTAACTACTGCCGACGAATAATCGGCAAACGTCGATTTCACATTAAAAATTTCCATCCCTTTCAATATTCACAAGTAGATAACTCTATCCAAACTACTCTGGGAGTCGGCAAACGTCGATTTCACGTTAAAAATTTCCACCCCTTTCAATTTTCACAAGTAGATAACTCTATCCAAACTACTCAGTTGATTTTAGGTTTTGGAATATTTGGGATAATTTTTATTTTATTTTTATGATAATTATAAATTATAAAATGTCTATTGCTTGTAGATTAACTGGTAATAGTTATGAAAATGAAATCTTAAAATTAGTTTGAGTTAAAATTTTGTACTATTTCTAAATTAAACACCATAAAAATGTAGTACTATCAATCATAAAAAACAAATTATAAAATATTTTATATTGTTAAATTTTCTAGTATGATGTCTTTTTTGACAACAGTTTGCTTTGTGAAATACGAATTTAAAAATTTCCACCCATTTCAATTTTCACAAGTAGATAACTCTATCCAAACTACTCGGGTGATTTTAGGTTGAATATTTGGGATAATTTTTATTTTATTTTTATGATAATTATAAATTATAAAATGTCTGTTGCTTGTAGATTAATTAGTAATAGTTATGAAAATGAAATCTTAAAATTAGTTTGAGTTAAAATTTTGTACTATTTCTAAATTAAACACCATAAAAATGTAGTACTATCAAACATAAAAAAATTATAAAATATTTTATATTATTAAATTTTCTAGTATGATGTCCTTTTTGACAATAGTTTGCTTTGTGAAATACGAATTTAAAAATGTCCACCCATTTCAATTTTCACAAGTAGATAACTCTATCCAAACTACTCGGGTGATTTTAGGTTGAATATTTGGGATAATTTTTATTTTATTTTTATGATAATTATAAATTATAAAATGTCTGTTGCTTGTAGATTAATTAGTAATAGTTATGAAAATGAAATCTTAAAATTAGTTTGAGTTAAAATTTTGTACATTTTCTAAATTAAACACCATAAAAATGTAGTACTATCAAACATTAAAAAAAAAAAGTTATAAAATATTTTATATTATTAAATTTTCTAGTATGATGTCTTTTTTGACAATCGTTTGCTTAGTGAAATACGAGTGTAAAGTTAAAAAGAAATGTAAAAGAAGACAACTTTAAACAGAGTGCTACAAGTTTCCATGGAGATATTTCATGATGATCATAGAGCTTACTAAGGAACAGAGAAATAAAATGTAACTGCGTTTAGTTTTAACAAAAGTCAGAGAAATAAAATGTAACTGCGTTTAGTTTTTTTTTGTTGAAAAAAATTTCATCTGATGAGTAAAATCTGCCTGGCAATTAAAAGCTATTGCTCCCCGGGTAATCTGTTCCATTAAATATACATAAATCTTTGTTTTTCAATTTTGTTGAAAAGAGATGTTTCAACGTAAATAGAATACAGAACAAGCTGCTCTGTAATGTCAAAATTTGAATGCTTTTAATTTCAAAATCTCCCATTATTCATCCTCCAATTCTGATGAAATTGGCGGACGAACAGGAACTTTGGATACCTACTTCCCTCCAATATTTGCAAATTTTTGCTCCCACAAATACTCAGATTCCACGTTGGACGGAGCGGTAAGAGACGACACTGGCAGTGTCACCGACGCCACGTATTGCTAGCTGTTTTTTGTGGCAGACCCCGGCAGGGACTACCGCCACCGCAGTGGCTCCCTTGTTATGAATGGAGAGACCCTTTCATTCATATTAAATGAAAAAAGCTGAAAAAATAATTCTAAAAATATAGAGAATGATGAAGGAAGAGAATGCTATCATCCTCACAACGCTCGGATTAAATATATATTGACTATGTAGTTTGATTATGAATGGAGAGACCTTTTCTTCATATTATATGACAAAGGTTGAATAAATAATTCTAAAACTATAAAGAATGAGGAAAGGTTAATGTTACCCATGGAGTGTGAGTACCTATGTTAGGTTTACACTCATACCGTGTCTTGGTATTGATAAAATAAATAAAAAATGCATGTGTGTAGGTATCATGAAATTAGTAAAGAGTGAATTAGTTTATTACTCATTAGAGGGTGATGTTAATTATCACTATATTTATTATTCGTGGGTTGCTATACAAAGAATGTTTGAATGCCATATCACTCTACATCTCCTTAATATCAATGGCGTAATAAATTGTGAGATTAATCTGGAAATAATTATTATAGTTTCTTTAAAAAAGATATTAGGTTATTATATAAAGTTCAGTCTTGTTATTGTACTCAAATATTTTTGAATTTAAGTGTAATGAAATATAAAAGAATAATATTTATTTAATAAATTAATTTATAATTATATTTTTATATATTTATTTTGGAATATGGCTGAATGGTAAAGCATCTAATTTTTATAGGATATTCTTAATAGGTATAAAACAAATCAGAATTGAAGATACTTCTTCTTCAGTGTAGACTCCTCTCTCTACAATTTTTTCTATACACCTTCATCCTATATGCACTTTTTCCACTCAAGTACTGAAATATTTTTAATTAAAACATAAAAGCTCACCATCACTAAACTAACAGTAGTTCATTATATTTTCTTCTATTTTATTTTCTATCATTAATTATATATATATATATTATACTTATATATATATATATATATCACATTCAGTGCACACATGCCCACTCACAACTCTCCATTCCCACATTAGCACTTTTTCTGCTCAAGTATGAATATTAATTGTAAAGCATTAAAAACTCACAATCAATAAAACTAAACAATAGTTCATTATATTTTCTTCTATTTTTATTTCTTATTTTCAAATATATATATTTATATAACAAATAGCTAATTATAAATATTTAAAAACATAAATAATGGAAAAATTCAATTTTGAATTTAAAAAAAAATTATATTAAAAATAACAATTGTTTACATATAATCAATTTTTCATAATAGTTGAGTGAGTAAACATCTGATATTATTTCAATTAAATGGAGTTTGATGCTCACCTATTTAGCGGGTTTGAATTCAAATTTAGATTATAAGTTGAATGAAAGAATGGAAAATTATATTTTTGAATTCAAATGTGATAAGACATAAAATAATTTTATGTCTTAATAAATTTAATTTATAATATTTTTTCTTTTAAATTCACTTATATAAATAATTATGTTGATAGACATGTCTATTTTGGAATAAGGCTTTCAAAATGTGGATGGTAAATTTTTAACTTTCCCTGCACACATGTTTTTCCCACACAACATGTAATACCCCCAAAATATTGTAAATACTTTATTTACCATAGTTAAAATAAAACAAACCGAAGGATGAGAAATGATTTCCTAGTAATAGGGATATCATGTAGCTTCTGAGGAGGGAAGTTAATGTAAAAAAAAAACAGTTTCAAAACCCTAACTGCCCCTCCCCCCAATCATGGATGGCTTCCAGGAAAAGGAAGGGAAGGGAGGGAAAACTATGCTGTAGAGGAAAGGCAGTGAGGAAGAGGGGAAAAGAGCTTACCATGTCTGGTGATGATCAGATGGTAAGGGCGCAGAGCACAAGCAACTCATAAAAGACTGATTGTCTTTAAGCAAGCTAGGGGGAGATTTGGTCTCGATGGACAATCTCATGGTCGGGTGGTTGGCTAGCTATAGAAAACAGAGGTGACTTCTTTCTTTGGAGTTACTTATTGGAATAAACACAGGTATGAAGCACTAACCAAGACTGCATCAATACCTGAATTTGAAATTAGAAGAGTTTATTTCTGTGAGCTACAGTTTCCTAGGATTATAGTCAAAATAGAGACGCAGTGAAATCCAATAATTCTATATATTTAGGATCTTTAAATTCTGGAAGGGTAACACTAAGGGAAAGTTGTGAAGAAGAGAGTTAATCTCAGTTTAGAGTTTAAATTTAACCATCTCTGTTCTAGATACTTTTCTTCAGATTGGAAACAAGACTCGTTTTAGTCAACATTTGCGTTATCAACAATTGTTAGGGTGTTGGCAAAATGATTCTATTGCGGAGAGAGAGCATACAATTATTTAAAACAACACCATGCATTGGGAAAATGAAAGAAATAAGACCTTGGGGAGACAATCGAATTAGGTTGTCTAATCTAATGAACTATAATAAATCAATGTTGTAGGAAAACTGTGCACATTATAGACAGTCCTAAGAAACATAAACTACTCTTACATAGAGCTAATTGATGTACTAATACTAGATGGCAAAGCAAAGAATGCTAATGGTTTCCTCATCTACGAGCAATCTTAAAGACAACACCAACCAAAAACAGAGTTTATTGCAAGAACATAAGGTACTGCAAAGCATGCCTCTCCTAATGTTATCAAGATAGGGTTAGAGCCACTACTGCGTGTTGTAGCCATCAACAAAACCCTGGTGCAGTAGGTAGGCTGCCCCATGAGTAGGTTTTGAGCTACGAATGAACCCAAGAGACCTGGGATTTCGAAGCATGACTATAAACCCTTGGTTGGGTCGAGACCGAAACCCTCCAGTATTACAACCCTCCAATGTTAAGAACAAAAAAAGAAACAAATAGAACATCAAAACTATCGGGAGGGAAATTAAGGCTGCAACTCTGAGGGAAAGGTCATAGACCTTCTCAACCAGAATATGCGCGACAATGGAAACATGTCCAAACCCAAGTGCCGAATACATAGATTACCAGAAACTGTACTTTTGTTTGAATGTTAAATAAAATACATTATAGAATCAAACGTTGGCCAACACCTAGTCCCCATGGAAGAAAACTACATTTAAATATCCAATGCAGGCAAGTCAACGGCGCGAACAGTCTATAGACATGAATAAAAAAAACTACTGTGTCTATTTAACCATTAGATCTTCAGGGTATCAAATCAAAATAGTAAAGAGAGAAAGGTACCGCGAACATAATAAGCACAGTTGTACTATAAGATAACCCCACCACAAAGGCTGAGCAATATAGCATAATATCAAGCTAAATGCCCAAATTCCATTACCATTAATAAATAAAGTTATACATGCCATTCAATAGAAATGTAGAGCTCATGAGGGGACGCATCACCCTCCACTCAAATTTCAAAAGAATATAAAACCTGGAAGGACTACCCTTCGATGGGCATGGGAAAGACCTCCGAAACCATTATCTAAAACACATCAGTCGAGGGCCTCGGCCGGAAGACATTTCATACTTGGAACCCTTGGCCAGGCTCAAGGAGGGTTTCCTTTAGATAAGGCTAGGCAGCCACATGAGGGATAGGTGCCCAAATTGCATGAAAATCAAGCCATGAAGATCATAGTTAGATATCTGTGGGTGTGAATGCAGACTGCGACAGAAAATTAGGAGAAATCAACTTCAATTTGACAAAGGACTTACCCGGAAAGAGTTGAGTCACCAAATGTAAGAGCAAGTCATTCCAGTGCTGCAAGAAGCCCTCGAATACCAAACCAACCTGCAGATAACATGAAGCCCATGAACGAGTCAAGATTTCACGCAGTGGAATGGAGTAGCACTCAGTTAAAAGAAAACAGAATGAAATCTCTACAACATTTGTTTACTTGTAGCAATTGGATGTCAAATATGCCAACAATTAAGTAAAGATCTGATAGGTTGGCTTTTTGGAGTTGCAATGCATGGATCGAACCAGAGCAGGCTCCGTAAGGAGCTGCACATCCAAATGAGCATTGTCACATAGCATCCGGTAGTATAGGTCGAAAACTCATGAACTGTTGCCACTGTCGGATGGCAAAGGACGATCCTCACAATTGATGAGGTGGGATTACCAAGTGAGTGATGAGACCTGGTCAGCCTGCCCGACCTCGTACAGAATGGAGCGAGTAGTATTAATTACACTAGTAATAGATAAGGCAAGCCATGTGATAGCAAAATACAAAAAGGGAAAGTTACCATCTGTTCGTTTTCCGCGTGGACAAAACATGCGATTCACCGAAACTATGTATTAAATGTATTTTATAGCTAGTATGTCAGGGTACGTAAAAGTCCAATGTTGCATGCAAATGTGTGCAATTGGTGAAATTATATGGTTTCCAATAGTTGTATATAATTATATTTATATTGTGTAAATCCCGGTAACATAAATACCATAAAAAAAATGATTTAGGTTTGGAGTCATTACAAGTGGTATCAAAGCCAAGTTTCAAAAACTGTGGCCTTTGGAGAAAAAGAAAAGTAAAGATAGATAAAGTGAAATCATTTTATTCCGAGTTCAATTTTGTGAGTTTTATTTTTTTTGTTAAAAAAAAAAAAAAAAAAAACAGTTAATGCATTAACCCTCCTCTGTCACTTTTCCTTAGGTTAAGTATAGGGAAAATAGAAGACTACCAAATTAGAAGAGCAGACAATGTCTCACGTACATTTGCGGTGGGTTAGGGACCTGTAACAGGCCCTGACAATAACCTAGAATTATGGGTATGGCTTGGAGAAGAGGCTCACAATACGAATCTCGCAATACTAGAGACAATACAGGGGTTGAAAAATGAAATGGCCCGATTGCGAGAAGATAATGCAAGGTTAACCTTGGAGTAGGAAGGGATTATAAAGAGCCTATTTGACAAGCAAAATCAACAACCATTGAATCCCAATGCTGAGCAGCAAAGGAAGTATGAGGAGCAAAATCACCACACAAGACTCGAAGAGATAGAAGGAAGGGAGGAGGAACGAGAAGAACAATATGATAATGCTTTCGAGTAGCACACCTCAAAAAGGCAATAGATAAAGTTGCAAGGGGAATTTCGCAAGATCAAACTACCACACTTTGATGGGGAATTGGAGGAGGCAGCTGAGGCATGGTTGATTAATATGAATAAATACTTCCAGCTATATGATTACGATCACAAGCTCAAGGCATGGTTGGCCATTTTCCAATTGCAAGGAAAAGCCACCCTG
The DNA here is from genome assembly GCA_000404065.3 of Pinus taeda. Taxonomy (NCBI): domain Eukaryota; kingdom Viridiplantae; phylum Streptophyta; class Pinopsida; order Pinales; family Pinaceae; genus Pinus; species Pinus taeda. The sequence continues at coordinate 14,664 of APFE031211995.1, read as the reverse complement.
TGGTGGGAAGAAGTTAAAATTGTAAGAGGAGTAAGCGAACAGAACATAACTTGGGAAAAAATTCAGAGACACTTTAAGGAAAGATACTTAATTGAGTGTTTCTATGACAAAAAGGTAAGGGAATTCCATGATTTGCAACTGGGACAACAAACCATGGATGAATTTATTACTCATTTTACTTCATTACTGTGTTGTGTGCCTTATATTTGAGAGGAAAAGGCTAAAGTATAGAGGTTCATCAGTAGTTTACCTTTGAGCACGAGGGAAAGAATTGAGTTTGACAAACCAAAGACAATGGGTGAAGTAATACGTAAAGCTGGGATTTGTTACCAGCAAAGCAAACAAAAGGGAGAAATCCTGGGTAAAAAATGGAATGATAAGAGAAGTAGCAAAATGACTGGAAACAATAAAGGGAATTGTGGTAGTGGTAACAAGAGTTTTGTCAAGGGACAGAATAGTAGAAATTTATAGAAGAATTCACTCAAATAATAGCCTAATAATGGGTCCAGAATTAGTGAATAGCCGGGAAAGATGGACAGTGAAGGGATAGTAAGACCTCCGGTGCAATGTTGGGGCTGCGGTGGGCCTCATTACGTTAAAAAATTCCCTCAACAAATGGGAACCGAATAGGTTTCCTAGATCCATGAAGCATCTACAGTTGGCGACGCAAGAGGGAATTTACCAAGGATTAATGCTGCTTTGGAAGACCGTCAGGTGGAGTACCAGCCAACCATGGTGGAATTTAAAGGTAAGATCTCAGACCTTGCTGTAACAGTTTCAATTGATCTTGGAGCTACATTAAGTTATATTAGTCCTAAGGTTGTGGAGCAATGTAGATTGAAACCCGTTAAATTTAAGGACCCTTGGCTAGTACAGCTGGCTACAGGGGCAAAGAGACGAGTGCTTGCTAAAGTCAATAGCTGCCCTTTAAGGATAGCCAGACAGCCAGTGATGGAAGATTTAAATGTGCTTCCTCTTAGATCGTATGATGTAGTAATTGGTATGGACTGGTTAGAAAAACACTGGTCCATAGTTAACTGTAAAACAAAAACCATTTGCTTCAGGGATGAGCTTGGAGCAAGGTAGGAGTTGCAAGGAATTAAGTGACCCATACAGACTTGGCTAATAATCGCCTCTCAATTAGGAAAATGCATTAGGAAGCGATGTCATATTTATGCCATTCAAGTGGGTTATGCTGACTCGAAAAATAAAACAGCGATATTGGAAAACATTCCTATGATTCAAGAATTTGATGATGTGTTTCCGTAAGAAATTCCCGGGCTGCCACCTGAGAGGGACATAGACTTTACTATCGAATTAGTGCCAGGGGAAGCCCCGGTATCTCGAGCACCCTAAAGAATGAGCACATCAGAATTGACAGAGCTAAAGATGCAATTACAGAAGCTATTGGACAAAAACTACATTCGCCCCAGTGTGTCTCCCTGGGGAGTCCCGGTATTGTTCGTTAAGAAAAAGGACGGGACCCTCCACATGTGTATGGACTACTGTTAATTGAACAAATTGAAAATCAAGAATAAGTATCCTCTACCCCGTATTGATGAACTTTTCGATCAGGTAAAAGGGGGCAACGATATTCTCCAAGATTGATTTGCAACCAGGATATCACCAAATCAGGATCAAAGAAGAAGACATAGCTAAAACTGCTTTTAGAACACGATATGGTCATTATGAGTTTGTGGTGCTACCCTTTGGGTTAACTAACGCCCCCGCAACCTTTATGTGTTTAATGAACAACATATTTCATCAGTATCTGGATAAATTTGTGCTGATTTTCATTGATGATATACTGATCTATTCCCAAACTATGGAAGAACATAAGGGGCATCTTAGATTGGTACTGCAAACCCTTCGAGAACACCAGTTATATGCCAAGTTCAGCAAGTGTGAGTTCTTTAAGGAACAAATACAATATTTGGGACATATAATTACTAAAGAAGGGATCACGATGGATACCGAAAAGATAAGGACAATAATGGAGTGGCCAGTACCTAAGGATGTGGTAGACATCAGATCATTCATGGGATTAGCAGGTTACTACAGACGGTTTGTAGAAGGATTCTCGAGGGTAGATTATCCTATCACAACTTTACAGAAGAAGGGTAGAACTTTTAAATGGACCCCAGAATGCCAAAAGAGTTTTGAGCAACTTAAGCATCTGCTCAGCACCACACCCATTCTAAGCATAGCTGATCCTAGTAAGGAATATGTGGTGTGCATGGACACAAGCAAGGAAGGGGTAGGAGGCATGTTGATGCAAGAAGGGAAGGTAATTGCTTACGAGTCAAGGAAATTAAAAGAACATGAACATAAATATTCCACTTATGATTTGGAGTTAGCAGCTATCATCCACGCATTAAAAATATGGCGACATTATCTTATGGGAAGGAAATTTTTATTGTTGACAGACCACCATAGTTTGAACAACTATTTTATCCAGCCCATCCTAAATGCTAGGCAAGCACGATGGCTAGATTTCCTAAGTGGTTTTGATTTCCAGATCAAGCATTTGAAAGGGAAAGAGAACCGGGTGGCAGACACTTTAAGTCAAAAAATACAATGTCTGTATGAGATCTCTTGTAGTGAGGGAAAAAGAACCTTCGAAGGAATGATTAAGAAGGCAGTGGAAGAAGACATCACATATTAGCAAATAAAACAACAATTACAAAATTCAACCAGCAAAGAAAACCAATAAGGTTATGCTGTGGATGTTGTATTATAAGAAAACGTTGTATGTACCTAATCAAAACAGCATTAAGAATCCGATTTTGGATGAATTTCATAAATTTCTTTATGCTGAGCACCCGGTTTATTAGAAAATGATCACTACACTCCGAAAAGAATATTATTGGCTGGGTATGAAGAAGGATGTGGCTGAGTATTTGGCATGGTGTTTGGAGTGCCAACAAATTAAAGTAGAACATCAACACTTGGCGGGGTTATTGCAACCATTACCCATTTCGGAATGGAAGTGGGAAACCATTTCTATGGACTTCATAACAGGGTTTCCTAAGACAAGGAAAAATAACGACTCCATCATGGTGGTGGTAGACAAATTGAGTAAAGCAACACATTTTATACCTGTGCAATCTACTTATAGAGTTGTACAGATTGCCCATATTTTTATGCAGAACGTATTTAGTTTGCATGGGCTACCAAGGACAATAATTTCAGACCGTGATGTGAAATTCACATCGATCTTTTGGAAAACATTGTTTGTAGAATTAGGGACACAGCTGAATTTCAATACAACATATCACCCCCAAATTGACAAGAAAATAGAACGGGTAAAACAGGTGCTGGAAGACATGTTAATGGCATATGTAATGTAGCAACCAACCACGTGGGAAGATTATCTGCACTTGGTTGAGTTTGCATACAATAATGGCTATCATAGTTCATTGCAAATGAGCCCTTTTGAAGTTTTATATGGGCGAAAGTGTTGCACGCACTCAAGCTGGGGTGGACCAGAAGACAAATTGATGTTAGGTCCGGAAATGCTTAAGGAAATGGAGGAAATGGTTAAGAAAGTATGGTTTAATTTAAAAGACGCTCAGGATAGGAAAAGGAACTTTGATGAATAGAAGAGGAAGTTTAAAGAGTACCAAGTTGGTGATCATGTGTATATGAGAATTTGACCGAAAAGGAGCACATTGCAATGGAGTAGGTGCACCAAGTTGGCACCTCGATATTGTGGACCATTACAGGTCTTAGCAAGAATTGGGCCGGTGGCTTACTAGCTCGCCCTACCAAGTCACATATGAGTCCACAATGTCTTTCATGTCTCCATATTAAAAAAATATGTTTATGATCCTAAACATGTCATCAGATGGCAAGATATACAGGTGAGAATTATCTCCGATAGATCAGTCTAAATGTTTTCTTTTTAAAGAAACTGATTTAGGATGTTGCATGTTGTAGGTCGAACTAGAAGGAGAAATCTTGGTCGAACCGCTTAACATTCTCGAGCTGAGAGAAGTAATGCTACAGAAGCAAGCTATTACCCAAGTTAAAGTGCAGTGGCAACAGTTTGGGCCTGATGAGGCCACTTGGGAAGATGAAGAATTCATGAAATAGGTTTACCTAGGGTGGTTCAAAACCGAGGGACATCGGGACGATGTCTAATTTCAGGAGGGTGAGATGTAATACCCCCAGAATATTGTAAATACTTTATTTACCATAGTTAAAAAAAAACAAACTGAAGGATGATGGTTATTATCTATTGTATAAATTAATATTTTGATATTAGTGAATAAAAATGAGAAATGATTTCCTAGTAATAGGGATATCATGTAACTTCTAAGGAGGGAAGTTAATGTAAAAAAAAACAGTTTCAAAACCCTAACTACCCCGCCCAATCGTGGATGGCTTCCAGGAAAAGGAAGGGAAGGGGGGGAAACTATGCTGTAGAGGACAGGAAATGAGGAAGAGGGGAAAAGAGCTTACCATGTCTGGTGATGATCAGATGGTAAGGGCGCAGAGCGCAAGCAACTTGTAAAAGACTGATTGTCTTTGAACAAGCTAGGGCGGAGATTTGGTCTAGATGGAGAATCTCATGGTCGGGTGGTTGGCTAACTGCAGAAAACAGAGGTGATTTCTTTATTTGAGTGACTTATTGGAAGAAGGACAGGTATGAATCACTAACCAAGACTGAATCAATACCTGAATTTGAAATTAGAAGAGTTTATTTCTGTGAGCTACAATTTCCTAGGATTATATTCAAAATAGAGACGCAGTGAGATCCGATAATTGTATATATTTAGGATCCTTAAATTCTGGAAGGGTAATAGTAGGGGCAAGTTGTGAAGAAGAGAGTTAATCTTAGTTTAGAGTTTAAATTTAACCGTCTTTGTTCTAGATACTTTTCTTGAGATTGGAAACAAGACTCATTTTAGTCAACATTTTGCGTTATCAACAATTGTTAGGGTGCTGGCTTAATGATCCTGTTGTGAAGAGAGAGCATACAATTATATAAACCAGTACCATGCATTTGGAGAAATAAAGAAATAAGACCTTGGGGAGACAACCAAATTAGGCTGTCTGATTTAATGAACTATAATAAAACAATGCTGTAGGAAAACTATGCACATTATAGACAGTCCTGAGAAAACAGAAACTACTCTTACATAGAGCTAATTGAAGTACTGATATTAAATGGCACTTGTAGCATTCTAAGACTAAATATTTAATAGAAATAAAGCAAAGCTGAGAATGATAACGGTTGCCTCATCTACAAACAATCTTAAAGACAACACCAACCAAAAACAGAGTTTATTGCAAGAATATACGGTACTGCAAAGCATGCCTCTCCTAATGTTATCAAGATAGGGTTAGAGCCACTACTACGTGCTATAGCCATAAAAAAAACTAGGGTGCAGTAAGTAGGCTACCCCATGAGCAGGGTTTGAGCTACGAATGAACCTAAGAGACCTGGGATTTCAAAGCATAATTGTAAACCCTCGGTTGGGTCGAGACCGAAACCCTACAGTATTACAACCATATAATTAAGAACAAAAAAAAAAAATATAACATCAGAACCGTCAAGAGGGAAATTAAGGCTACAACTCCAAGGGAAAGGTCACAGACCTTCTCAACTAGAATATGTGCAACAGTGGAAACATGTCCAAACCCAAGTGCCGAATACACAGATTACCATAAATTGTACTTTTATTTAAATGTTAAATAAAATACATTATAGAATCAAACAATGGCTAAGACCCAGTCTCCATGGAAGAAAACTACATTTAAATATCCATTGCAGGCAAGTCCGCAACACGAACAGTCTATAGACATGAATAAAAGAAAAATCTTGTGTCTATTTAACCATTAGATCTTCACGGTATCACATCACAATAGTAAAGAGAGAAAGGTGTCGTGAACATAATAAGCATAGTTGTGCTATAAGATAACCCCACCACAAAGGCCGAGAAATATAACATAATCTCAGGCTGGATGCCCAAATTCCATTACCATTAATATATAAAGCTATACATGCCATTCAATAGAAACTCGGAGCTCATGAGGGGACGCATCACCCTCCACTCAAATTTCAACAGAATATAAAACCTGGAAGGGCTACCCTTCGATGGGCACGAGAAAGACCTCTGAAACCATTATCTAAAACACTTTAGTTGAGGGCCTCGGCCGGAAGACATTTCATACCTGGAACCCTTGGCCATGCTCAAGGAGGGTTTACTTTAGATAAGGCTAGGCAACCACATGAGGGATAGGCACCCAACCTGCATGAAAATCAAGCCACGAAGATCATAGTTAGATATTCGTGGGCATGAATGCAAGCCACGACAGAAAATTGGGAGAAATCAACTTCAATTTGACAAAGGAATTACCCAGAAAGAGTTGAGTCACCAAATGTAAGAGCAGCTCATTCCGGTGCTGCAAGAAGCCCTCGAATACCAAACCAACCTGCAGATAGCATGAAGCCCATGAACAAGTCAAGATTTCATGCAGTGGAATGGAGTAGCGCTCAGTTAAAAGAAATAGAACAAAATATCTACAACATTTGGTTGCCTGTAGGAATTTGATGCCAAATATGCCAGCAATTAAATAAAGATCTGATAGGTCGGCTCTTTGGAGCTACAACACATGGATTGAACTAGAGTAGGCTCCGTAAGGAGCTGCCCATCCAAATGAGCACCGTCACATAGCATCCGGTAATATAGGTCGAAAACCTGCAAACTGTTGCCATCGTCAGATGGCGAAGGACGATCCTAACCGTTGATGAGGTGGGATTACCAAGTGAGCGATGAGACTTGGTTAGTCTGCCCGACCTCGTACAGAATGGAGTGGGTAGTATTAATTACACCCGTAACAGATAAGGCAAGCCATGTGATGGTGAAATACAAAAAGGGAAAGTTACCATCTATTCGTTTGTCACGTGGGAAAAACATGCGATTCACCAAAACTGTGTATTAAATGTATTTTATAGCTAGTATGTTGGGTACATAAAAATCCAATTCTGCATGCAAATGTGTGCAATTGGTGAAATTATATGGTTTCTAATAGTTGTATATAATTATATTTATATCATGTAAATCTCGGTAACATAAATAACATAAAAAGAAAATTATTCAGGTCTGGGGTCATTACACAAGAGTTCTTCTAGACACTAATTATATCGATAGACATGTCTATTTTGGAATAGGGATTTCAGAATATGGATGGTAAAGATTTAACCTTCCCTCAGCACATGTTTCTCCCACACAACACTTCATCTAGACAATTCTATCCTCGACACATTTATTAATGTTTTGGAGGATAAATTTTTTATTTATTAAGCTATTTTTAGAATTTATTGTGCTGAGAGAGGCATTTCATATGGGGGCATCCTGTAACTATATCTACCCTGGCTCAAAATATATCTCATCATATACCTTGAATTTGAATGGATCATAAATTTACGTTTCGTAAAATTTTTTACCACATTAAAATTTCAAATTATATAAAATTTTAAACATCTTTACTCTTTACTAAAATTAATATCATTTTTTAAATCAAAAGAAAAAAATTAATTTAATACAAAAAAATAAAAAATATCTCCTTTAATATTTCAATTTAAATCTTACATAAAATGGCTCCTAAATCCTTTAATAATTCTTTTAATTAAATTCGTACATGATGAATCTTTAAAAGGAAAAAACATCTATTATGAGTATATTAAAACTTTTAAAGACGTAAAATATTCATAAGTGAATGTTGTGATAAAATTTGTAATATTTGAAAATATTAATTTGATGTAATTTGATGATAATTTTTGTTATCATATCATGTAAAAAAAAAATCATTATATCTAATAATAATAATCATAATATTCATAATAATTATTAGTATTAAATTTGAATTGATAAATTAAAAATTAATATTAATATATTAGGATATATATTAGATCCAAATATATATGGGAGGGAAGAACAAAGACCTAAAGTGGTAGAGGTGGAGACATAGAGTAAGTGACAAGGGCGAGGTAGACAAAAGAGGAGGACTAAATGAAGAGAGAAGGAGAGTAGATAGAGAGGGAGAGAAGGGTGAGAGGGAGAGAGGGACATAAAAATTGATGGGGGAGAGAGAGGTGGAGACAAGGAGGGAGATAGTGACAGGGTGTAGAAAGAGAGAGCGGAGGAGAGAGGGAGAGAGAAAGTGAAGGAGAAAGAGAGGGAGAGAGAGATGGAGTTGGAGGAAAAGATAGGGAGGGAAGAAGAAATACATAGAAAGAGAAAGGTGGAGGGAGAGAGAGTGAATGACAATGGAGAGATGGAGATAGAGTGTGTATGCTTTAGGGTGAGATAGAAAGACAAATAAGGAGATATGGAGAGAATGTGGAGAGTGCAGTGTTACACAGTAATTTGTCACCATTGGTCACCGTCCCTGTTACCCATGTTTTCATACATTGGAGGATACATTCCAGGACCTGTGAGCAGTGACATAGCCTAAAAACACTTGCATTATGTTCCCTTGAGTATGTACTTCATGTTCCCTGAAGACACCTTCTGCAAATTATCCCTGAAAAGTGCCCTTTTTCCATTGGCACAAGTACACAGTGTCTTATCCTCGCCAATCACTGAGATCCTCAAAAAGGGGCGCGCCCATTGGCGCTCTGTCCTAGAACAACACTCGCGCCAACTAAGTTTGGTAATGATTTTTGGCAAACACACACCCATATGTTTTTTCCTTTCAGATCATGAAGTCTTTTGAGGGAAAAAATCCATCTGATAGAGGTCGAGAGTCATCATCTATCCTTGACATCTATCCTCAGTAGCTTTTCGGAGATAATGTCGATCCAAAATGGGTGTCCTGATGCATTGAATCTTCCTCCCTTCTCCATTTATAAAAGTCTGTCCTCATGCATTAGAGAAGGGAGTTCGGGAGT